>JAQGBW010002913.1:0-17988 GCA_034698625.1 Julus scanicus
AGTTTGAAAAATGTCTGTTAATTTGCCCACGCTGCCAGCAGGTGGCAGCACGAGAATTCAAATTAACGGACATTTTTTAAACTTGTTTATTAATTTAAAAAAATCTACGGTTTCCAAGTCAAAAACGAATTAATTATCTCTTTTTGTTTGGCTGAAAGTGTTTCAAAATTTCACCCATTGAAAGTGATAGGGTTGTGATCCCCCTTAAGATAAATCGATTACCTACTCTACAAAAGTTTAATTAATTATGATTAATATGCTTAATGTTTAGTTTACCTTGGAAAACAAAGTTGGATTTTTTTTATAAAAGGAATTTTGCATTGTATATATTTTTCGGATTTTTAACTTAATATAGTAACAAAAGTAATTTGAAATTATGGAGTGATTTCAAATTACTTGGTGTAAAGCAGTGAAGGAGAGTACACTTTACCTGGAGATATGAAGAATGTTTTTAACAGGGTTTCCCCTTCTGCTATTTCGTAGATTTCCGATGACATGTTAACCGTCCGTCCAACTACAGGTGGCGCTCTTCGAAAGCCCAAAATCCTACAAAATGATGATGAATCAGTCTAAGTGAATTCATTGTGCAAATGGTAAGTCTAATTATTTCTATAATATCAATTTGAAAGTTCAAGCATTTGATCTGATTCCCTACTCGATGGTAATCAACTTGCATGAGACGTTCAAAAATGGGAATTGGGCAAGAGTTTATCAGTCATTTATTGTCTGAAATTCCATTGTAATTGTTAATTACCTATCCAAATGAAAGGCGGCGATTTCTGCATTGTGGCGCTCGAAATCGACGAAGTAAAAGTGGTTGGGCAGCGTTTCTTGATTCCTATCAAACCTACAATAATAAGAAAATAAAAATCGAGCAATTTTTATTTTTTATACAAACAAACAATGGAGTATTCAAAAGTATTTAAAATAGCTAATTCACTATCATTAGAGCTGCCTTGCAACCCTTTGACCCATAAACTATATAGGCAACCCAAATCTCAGGGATTTGAGTTTTTCTTCAGGAAGGGCTTGCTTGACGAAATTCATCAAAAATCACTCCATTTGTTGTTGTTGTTGCCTCGACATCTCATTAAAATATCATTGATTTTTGTGATAAAGAAAAAGAATGGCTTTAAAATTTCTTTAATAGTTCGGCTTTATCTGACTGAAATTCATTTTTGTAGCTGGATGATAAATGGAAAGAAATCGATAAAGTGCACTTAAGCATTAATGAATAACTCGGATGCAACAGTATGTCAAACGATTGGCGTGCACTTTGATAGAAATACATGCTAACTCAAAATATGAGCAAAAAAAAAAAAAAAAAAAAAATTTCCGCACCCACGGCTACCATAAATAGATGAAAAGTACTTGGCTAGTGAATTGTAATTATTTTAGTAATGCTATACATGCGATACAGTATAGATCATATTTATGATAGTAATTATATTGTGGTTTATTACGAATTGACTTGAGGCAAGCTTTTATCTGTATTTTATCGATAAAAATGTCCAACTGGTAACTTTACAACTGTATTGGCAGCATTGACATATTGGACATCCGGTTAACGTTGTAATTTGTAGTCATGGTATTATCGGAATCGGAGACTGGCAACTGTTGATTGTTTTGGTTGTGATGCCTATCAATACGCCAGTAACTACACTATTTTATCGTGTTGTACATTAAGCTGAAATATTATATATTTTTAGAAACATTTTCAAACGTTTTCAAACTACACTCTGTCATAAAAAAATGGAACCCAATAAAAAAAATCACAACTTCAAGAAAAATGCTTCGAGTTAAATAAAATTTGGCACTTACATGGAACAATAGAGTAGGAACAAAAATTAATTACAAAATGTGCTCAAAATGTTCTCCGGTGGCCTTTCCACAAGCCCGGAGCCTAACGCGCCATTCTTTGATTGACGAATCGATAATATGCTGGTTTAGTTCAATCCAAGTTTTCTTAATTCGTAGTTTCAAGTCTTCGATATTATTAATCATCGATTTGTAAACTTTTTCATGGAAAACTCCCCACATTTTGTGGTCCATTGGATTCAAGTCTGGACGGTTTGGTGGCCAGTGGTTGGGTTAATGTCGAAGCATTTTCACGAAGTTGTGATTTTTCTTATTGGGTTCTACTTTTTTATAACTCAGTGTATATTTCAATTCTATTGCGACAGAACAGTATTTTATTCTGTTTTAAGTTTTTTCCTATTAAATTCCTTTGCAACTTCATACTCTGTCAAGTTTTCTACACAGGCACGAACGAATTCACATAAAATTTGTGTAAAATGATTTAATAATCAGACAGTTCTTATTACTTAAAATGAAAATATTTTTGTTGTAATTTTTGTATTTCATTATCAACTTTTAAGACTGGCTAACTAAGACATTTAGGATATTTAACTAAGTACCCTGGTGAAAAAAAACAATAGAGATTTCTATTGTTATTTCTACTGGCATCAATAGAAAATTTCTATTGGTTTTATTGGTTTCAATTGTTTTCTATAGTTTTCAATTGTTATCTACTGTTCAGTCAATACAGCTAAACCATAGAAGCCAATCGAAGTCAATACAGGAACCATAGAAAACAATTAAAACCATTAAAGTGTCCAAATAACAATAGAAACCAATAGAAATCTCTATTGGTTTCTATTGTTTTTTTCACTAGGGTAACTAATTACTGTTAATGGAAGTTTAAAAAATATGGCGGATGAAGTGTAAGTTTGAAACATTCTGTTTAAATTGCTTATGTTAGTGAAGCTTTGAAGATGTATGTATGGCACTACTGTAATAGTGTATATAAAATGTGCCGCCTTTCAAGTCCTAAATAGTTTTCTAAATACGGTGATTACATGATTCCCGCACCATTAACTTTTAATGCAATGTTTCAGTAATGCACGCTGTTGTTAAACAACTTTATTAGACACACAACTCCATGGCCCTATTAACCTACATATAGTTGGGCATGTTGACGTGTTTGCAAATTATTCTATCCACCAGGGGTTTTAACCACGCATTATTAACTGAGGGATTTGCGTGCGCCGCAATGTTTCAAACCTCATTGCTGCATTCTAAATCATGTACCATATGCAAAATATTTGTACTGAAGAGACCCCTGTGACATCAACAGAAACTTGCATGAGTGATGCTAATACACATATTAGCTCTTTGGCAGTGCACCTGACCATAGCTTTTAAATGGGAGGGTTAATTTATGGTAATTGTAATTAAAGCATAAGTTTCACTAAGTGTACTTTTGAACACACTCAAGTGTCCATGGTTTTAGACATGGTAAAAGACAAATAAAAGTAATGGCTATGCTAAAGAGCAAACAATGTTTTTTTCCCCCAGATGAACCTTGATATGCAAAGGTTGGCTTTATTTCAATAACATAGTTAAGTTTTAAATGCTTTGCATGAAGAATTTTCAATTAGCAAGAACGAGAATGACATCGTGTCAAAAAAGATAAGTTTTAATTAGCACTATCTTTATCAGTCTGAAGATTATATTTATACTTTGCAAAGCCAACACTCGATGCAAATAAATCGTTTGAACCACTTTATCAAAATGAATACAGAGGCTAATGGGCAGAATTGATTAAGAGGGGCTTCTGTAGTTATAATATCAACAAAGAAAGACCTGATTTGGAATTCTCAATTAGCTCTTAATGTATAATCAATCTTTGATAATAGGTTCTCTACATAACGATGCCAGTTGTTGTAGAATTGCTAAGCATCTTTGATAAATATATGGCAATTATATTTTGCCAGGTCACTGACTACAAAAGCACTAATATTACTTGAAACCGAGCTTTATTGATTTTTCTCCTAATTACTCGTCAAATTCAGATGTTTTTTTTTGTAGATTTACTATACATATCTGTACACTTGTATATCTTGCGATATTCGTAGACATACTTCAAGTGAATGAAATAAGGGGCTTTGTGCCAGATGGGGAAAATACACAGTGAGTCATAAAAAAGTAGAACCCAATAAAAGAAAAAGAAAACACAACTTCTTGAAAAATGCTTCGATTTATATGGAATTTGGCGTTTGCTTAGAACAATAGTGTAGGAACAAAAATGAACTGTAAAATGTGCTCAAAATGTTCTCCGGTGGTTTTTACACAAGCCCGGAGTCTAACGCGCCATTCTTTGATTGACGAATCCATTATACGCTGGTCGAGTTCAATCCAAGTTTTCTTAATTCGTAGTTTTAAGTCTTCGATATTATTAATCTTCGATTTGTAAACCTTTTCCTGGAGAACTCTCCAAATTTTGTAGTCGGTTGGATTCAAGTAAGGACTGTTTGGTGGCCAGTGGTTGGGTTCGATGAACTGTGGCAGTTCAACTGTTTCTCGAGGACATTGAGCAGGCGCACCTTCTTGTTGAAATATTAAAAAATCCCAGATTTGTCGCGTTTCCGGAAGAAGTTTTTTGTTCCTACACTATTGTTCTATGCAAGTGTCAAATTTTATTTAAATCGATGCATTTTTCACGAAGTTGTGAATTTTTTTATTGGGTACTACTTTTTTATGACTCACAGTGTATATGTTGATATAGGCAAAATTCTTTTTGTTTTACACCGAATACTTAATTTTTAAATTGTTGAAAAGTTAAAACAAATATTTCAAACATGGGCTCTAATAATCCGAAATTGAACGTTTTTGAAGAACTCTGATGTAGAGAGCTTTGAATTAATTAGCTTGACATTTGGCTGTCTTCAGCACTTACCGTTTAGGTTTGAAAAGGGCTTGTCCTCCATTTTCAAAATCCATGATAAGCTTGAGTTGAGTTCCACCATCTTTTTGCTCTGGAAAAAACAAAGACCACACAATTCAAAATTAATTTCTCATATAACGAAGATCAATGTATAGCTCAAGAATCTTAATGAGATTTTCGCTTGGGGATTGTATTCCTTAAACCTCTGGTGTTTCCACTACTTTTTTTGTCATTGCAAACACCATAAATAAAATTACAAATGGCCCTGTGGACACATGTATTCGGAAATGCTTGGCACGTGCAGAAATCCACTTGAATTCATGCTTTGATACACGTTGGTGTGAGGAGGGGGGGGGGAGGTAAGAGAAAACAAAAGAGCACCACATCAAAGGTGTAATTCAATGTATTGTGTCATTCACACGTAGACACCAGAAAACCAAAGGATAAAAAAAGAAAAAAAGATGTACGTGATGGATTTGCAAAATACCGCGGTAATTTGATCAAGCCAACGCTGACTTTCTTATCGAGCAAATAAAAAGGAAAGTTGATTTTGGAAAGAAAAAGTTTTTTCCAAACGGTTCGAGCGAGTCTTAAATTCCTCCTGCTAACTGAATTATTATTGGTGAAGGTGCCATGGCACGTTTACGTAGAAGACTATCACGCATTGCTGGGCATTTATTCAAAGTTTGTTGGGTGTATTGGAAAAGTATACGGGTAACGGGGGAAATGTTTGGGAATCGATGATCTAGCGAGTCGAAAAGAGCCCTTTTTTCAATGTGGAGGAAGGAAAGGAATCCTTTTGACCGTATAATGTTTTCAGAAAATCCATCAACTCTGAGCTGGGATTTAGAAAAAGGGAAATCAAATTTTATGGAATTCCGTTGAAAAAGTACACAAGAGCTAGTCTGAAAATCGTTTTAACAGAGTTAGAGCTTTCGCCAAAGGTTTAACTTGTTATACATGTTTCATACTTTTGTTAGGAAATGGAATAGTTTATATAGTTTTCGTTGGATAGCTTTAGAAGTTTAGATAGTTTTCGTTGGATAACTTTAGTAGTTTAAATAGTTGTTGATAAACAACTTTAGTAGTTTACGATAGTTTTCGTTGGATAACTTTAGTAGTTTACGATAGTTTTCGATAGATAGCTTTAGTAGTTTAGGTAGATGACGATAGATAGCTTTAGTAGTTATAGACACGATTGATATAGAGCCATCCAAGGAGAGCTATAAACTTGGTTTAGACATTTTCGAAAAATATGTTAACTTGGAGAACTAGCTATCTAAAGATATTTTTCGATAGATAGTTCTAGTAGTTAAGATACGTTTCCATTGATAGCTATCCTATTTTAAACACTTTCGATGGATAGCTCATCTAGTTTAGGCACTTTCGATGGATAGCTCATCTAGTTTAGGCACTTTCGATGGATAGCTCTCCTAGTTAAGGCACTTTCGATGGATAGCTCTCCTAGTTAAGGCATTTTCGATGGATGCATAGCATTCTTAGTTAACACTTTTGATAGATAGCTCTTACCGTTTAGAAATTTTCGATAGATGGTGCTCGTAGTTTAGGTAATTTGGTAATGTTTCAGCATTTTCGTCTAAATAAGACTCGCAAAGCCAGTTGCCACTTATGAATATTTTTTGATAAAAGGTATGGCTAAGGTATGGCTAAATAAGAATTAATCAGTCAATAGCCCCATGATAAAATTACGGATTCTTATTAGTATCGATAATGCAATATAGCTTAATTGTACAGGGCATCAACATAGCCCGGGATCAATGCCATTTATCACTGAATAAAATGCAAACGTGCTCTCATAAACTGTACATATCCAATAAATGAATGCAAATTACCTGCATGGACTATCCTTTGTGTGGCCATGTCACGCAGCAAATCATCGATGACGGGGTCATCCACCCCATACATTTCATATCTTTTAATGTTTAGATGAAATTTCTCCCAGTTCGTCTGATTATGTCTGTAAAGTAAAACGGATGCAAATATTAGTTGCAAATTTGATTTTAAGTTTACAGTTCCTCAATTAAATGATGTTGAATCATCAAAGTTACTTTCATATTAAAATACAAATATTGTTCATGGCAAAGACTGTCATGACATTTTCCACCATGGCTATGTCATGATGGTTTGTTGGTGCTATTTTAGTTTTATCATGATTGTGTTTTGGTACCATGTTTGTACGTTTGTACCGTCCATAGTGGTACCATGTTATACACTGTATATGATTAAATCAACTTTTTAGTGCTACAAATTGGCAGACTAATTCATTGATAAGACAAAACGTATCGATAATTATGCCATTAAAAGGTGTCATAAACTACATTATAAAGTTGTGGTTTTATTACATATAAACCTGACTTTAAAGATTACAGATCATTGGAAGTGTTTAAGTATATTGCTGTTATGCTTTGTATATTTCAGTTTTTAACACCGCTGGCTTAATATGCATCGTTTGATTATGCATTAATTACCCCTTTTGGCCTAATTAACCGGTTCCAAATAAGCTCAAATCGTATCGAACAGTAAACTCATTAAATTTGATGAACCAGCTTTTCAGCTCTTTTGACAGGCGCTGCTCAACGCCTTTATGCATGGATGTTTTCTACTCTATCAAACTTTATCCCTACATTGGGTTCTCTCAAAAACACAGGAATCTCAAATTACATCAACTATGTGGCAGCAATATACTCAATTGCACCCGTCATTATGGTTGATGACTGCAATCTTTGGCTTGATTACATGTGAAGGGCGCAAGGATGACGTCAATGGCCCATTGTGAAGTGCTTCCACTTGGCTACATGACATGGAAAACATTAATTAGCCCACATGAAGACTAGTATAATATAACGGCTTATACTTTATGGATTTAAAAAAATCAGTCCGCATATATATATAGGCGATGTATCCAACAAGAAGTCCATATTCGCGTTCTGAATATATCATCAGACCGAATTATAATGATTGCAGGCATTGAAGTGCGCAATTTCACATCGTGATAGCATCTCTTTATTGAGGTCATAATCTTGATTAAGCATCTCAGAATCCCCCAAAAAAAATGCACGCACTTGAATAAAAATGAACGTTAATTTGTATTTTAATATACATAATTCACATTGCGTGCTATTTTTTTTTGTCTAATGTAGAGTACATTTATATGCGGTTTGACCAAAATCAGATTCGTAAATTTCGTTTTCGTTTGTAGGTCTTTGGACCATATGCATGATATCCACTGTAATTATTAAGGTGTTTTTCTTCATAGTAGCTCAAGGTTTCATTTTTATTAATTGGATTGTTGAACATGGTCCATATTTATGGAGGAATAGGAGTGTCCATTTTCTCTTATGTCCTTATCATTCCATAAGTGCTAAAAATCTAGAACAAATCCATGTTTCTTTAAAATAAGGGTATATTACGCTTAATGCCTAGTGCACACCATAGGAAACACGAATCTGAAACAGGGTTTTGCAAATATGTTTGTGGTTTGTGGATGCTCAGCAGATTTCTGCAACCAAGTTTCAGGAAACATTTGGCCAAAAAAAACGGGTTTCCATGAAACGTTTTGGTGACCGCTCAAGAGGCGGTGATGATCACAGGAAACATTATTTCCTGGTCAAGGCGCTCCTACCAAGGCTTTTCTACTCAACGCGCTACGAGGCGAACCAGCAAACAATTCCTGTGTGGACGACTACATTTGAACAAACCTGTTTATGGAAATATTTTCACGAAACCACATTTCGACAACTTGGTTTGCATAAACTTTATTTCTGTTTCGTGTTCCCTATAGTGTGTACTAGGTATTATATAGCCGTAAATGTTTCCAGACAATATTATATGGAGAATAGCATGTATGGCCTAACATAATTTGTATATATATATGGAGGAATAGACTCAAGCGAATAAGAAAATGTTTCCAATCTTTAATTGGAGTTTTTTATGTCCTTATCATTCAGTTTGTACCATATATTTTGAACAAGTCCATGTTTCTTCCATATACGGCTATAAACATTCCATTTATGGCCCTAAATATTTTCAGACAATATATGGCATGACATTCCCAATATGGCCACCACCATTCACTCCGGAAGCGGACATCATCTCATTTTCAAAAATCGTTGCAGATTTTCACACGTTCGAATGCTTTTTAGTATTGCGGCCATGTTGGAAATGCGATGTTGTACCCCCATAGGCCACCAGGGGGTGCTGATCCGGAAAAAAGTTCTCAACAATGTTTTGTGTTCCTGGCGCATTGTCTTAACGATTTATAGCCTGCTGCTGATGTGATTATTGCTGTCTCGGCAAAAAATTATTTCATCCTATTGCAGTAAATTGTTGAGAAAACTATAAAACATTATTTACAGGTTTTACCCCACAATTGAGAATATGACGCACCCTAGAGAACAGTATTCATTTTTTGTATAATTCAACTCATGCTGACCTTGCCGGGACAACTAAAGAAGATTCTGATAACCATCAATGTCACCATCACAGCAGGCTACCTCACAAAAACAAAAATTTCAAAATGAATTTATTTTTAAAAGAAAAAATACCGTGAAAATAAGTAGAATTTGTGGCATGGTGACATATATGCAATTTTGCAGGAATTTGATGGATAATCCGAATTCCGTGACTTATTATGACTAGAATTTTATTGCTTGGCATACCTCTAGCTTCACCAAGAAGAAATAAGCAGTACCTTCAACAATTAATCAAGAGCTGATTTATTTCTTTATAATAAAGTGAGCATTTTCTGCCCCTCCTTCAAAGATTCTTCAAATTTAATAGATTTACTCCGTGAAGACACGTGAGGGCACGTGAAGACATATTTTAGAATCTCTGTGAACGTCGATGATTTCATAAAAAGTTAAATATTATTGTTGCTAATTTTAACCCATTTTTGTAATGCATATTTAACGTTAATTTCCGTAACTATGGTGGCTACTCAATTTTTCGGCTTACAAAGAAAATATTCATGGGTGGTCCTCTTGGGAATTTCGCCATTTATTGTCAAACAACCTTTGACCTCTGAAGAACATGGCAATTTGTTTTGTAATTGCTTTCCAGCATATAACATACTTTTTCAGCCGTTAAAAGGTGATTTAAAGGGCCATTAAGTGGTCGAGTCTTAACAAAATGCCTATTAAACCTCAAGATAAATAGCGAAAATGATCGGTATTTAGTGTTAAGGACACCTTTCTGATGACTGTCTTGGGGTGCTTCAGCCAATTACCCTACAACGTCTTCCCTGGCAGAAATTAATCACTTTTTGCCATAAAATGCATGATGAGTTTTCTAGCAGCGCCATATACAGGGTGGCCACAAAAAAAGTGGGGAATTTTTTTCAAAAATTTGTAACTTAAAAGGATGGAGGACACTTTGAGCACAAATTGAAATATCTGTTTTGTTCGTACTTAGATCTACTTTGATTAAAAAACAAAAAGTTACGAATTTATGAAAAAAGTTCACTTTTGTGTGGCCACCCTGTACTAGTGTCTGATCAATAACACGCAGTGCCATCTCATGATGGACATTAAAACTGCTGAGAAATAAATTACAATAAAATACATTTCAATGCTATTTCCTTCGAATGGCATGCATTTTGCATACACACATTTGGCTAAATCCACACTTTTTTCATAGATATTCGTATTGCATGTTTACTAAGTTATTGAATAAAGGGTTTGGATAAGAAGTACAAACTTGGAGGTATATTAGCATGTCCTCATCATTCCATTTTTCACCGTCGTTTCCCTACTACATTTTGCAATATATATATATTTTTTTATAGTCTCACACCAAATTATTTTTTTTCATCTCTTCTTGTCACACACCAACATCCAGACTTTTCGTTTGACGAGACATTGAAGAAGCATTGCAGTTTGATGGTGGATTCTCTGTGGACATGCAAACCAATTTCTGTAAAATGCATTTATATCCATCAGAAACGTTCCCAAGAAAGCGAGAAATGCCATTTCGCAGTATTGCTGATATCCACTCGCAGGTTTTCAACCGAAAGAATAATTGGTTAAGAGAAAATTGGTCCTTGTTCTTCAGGGACTCGTAAATATTTGAAGTCGGTGCCATTGGACGGTCTGGAGGACCGTATGACCAACTTGACGATTTATCCCCCCAGCGATGGTAGCAAAGGTAACATGTAGAGGGGGTAATTGAGTTTCTCGGCGGGGGTCGTTCGTTAACGACGTTGTGGAAACGAGATAGATATAAATGGGCGGCTTTAGATGCTTTTTAAATCTCGATGGAGCCATCAAGATGATAGCAAAAAGCAATACAAAATTCATGACACCGGTTTCAGTTGCGATGAATAAAAGTAGCAAGTGTGATCACGTTGTTGAGGGGGATTTCTCGGCTTCTATTAACACGTTGAGAAACCATGAAATAGAAATCATGACAATAAATTTTGGGTTTGCCAGGGGCAGGGAGGTGAAAACTGGTCTACTTTTAGTTTTGATTTTTATGAAGAAAAAAAATAGACTTATTTCTTCCCTTCATGGATTTTGGTGCACATTTTCAGGCCAAAGCACTCTATGCTCCCCTTCTCGTTTCTTAATTTTTTTTACCAAAAAACTCGAATAATTTGAAAGGAGGACACAGGGACACATAAATATACATTTATCGAAGATTGGATGACAAGAAAAAAAAACTGTCATAAGCCTCGTGGGCGAAAAGCCGAAAACGTAGGTGAAAATGATGTTCTTGTTAGCATAAGTATATTACTTCTGTTTCATGTAAATAACTGCTGTTAATTTACTACATGTGTAACGTTTATAACTAACAGTAAATACTTCAATGTTGTATTCTACTTTATTCCTAAAAAATATACATGTAAAAAACATGAAAGAATCTAGGTTAGAAGAAAAAACTAATGTATGAAAAAATTGATGTAGGTGAAAATATTGTTATGCAATACTTTGGTTTGATGAAAATAATGGCAATTTAAGCGAGTATAACATTCAAAAACTGACCAACGCTACCCCCCTGTCCACACGGTGTGCAATTTATCCCAGACCCCCTACCCCTCATAGAAGTCCTCATTTTTTTAGGGTGTCCATAAAATTTACATAAATGTACAAAGGGCCATCTTATACATTTCCAAGCTCACACCTCACTACGAATTCCACGACATTTTTCCAGATTAGTATTATTAACAGAAAGTTCCTAACCTCGAACTGGAATTCCTGCACACGATTTGTGTTTAACACAAATTTAGGCATAATATCCGAATTTCCAGTGGTTTTAAAAATTCAAATATATTTGGGATTGAGGACACATTTCTTCTGGTGCCCATTTTCCTTTCTCTGACCATTAAAACTACAATAACATCATCAGTGGACGTCCATGATGGATTTTCCCCTGACTCACACCTGTCCATCGCCCTCCTCCCCTTACCCCCTCTTGAGGCCGTCCATTTTGAATGGCTCCAAAAGGTTAAGAGAACATTATGCAAGTCTCCGTTCTGTCTAAATATCAATTTTGTCACATGATGACTACTAATAAGAATTGAACCTAGAAATGCTGCAAAACCAGGAAGTTTGTAAGTAAGCATAAACTTAAATGTTGTGGTATACTTATTTTCAAACACGTGAATATATCTAATGAGTATTTCGTATTTAGTCGTGCAAAATGAGAACAAATTAAAAAAAAAATTCATTTTAAAAAGTGGTGCATGAATATGATTCTGGTCAAAGATAATTGAAATTTTCTTCCGGTGCTGAGATACAGTAAAGTGAAAGCAGGATTTTATAATGCAATTAAATTCTGTATAAATCCCCCACCTCTTTAACAAATGATGTTGTCCAGTAAATCTTTCACATTTAAATTGAACAACATTTGTTTCATTTTTTTTTTACAAACCTGATTTTCTGTTATGACATTTCTACCAATGAAGTTGAAATTGGTTCAGTTACAAACCAGTCATGCATCTATTTCTAACTGTAAAATTAATTATAGATGTTAGACTACCTTGTATAAATGCTCTGAATGCCGCAGGTACAAAAAAAATGTCATCTGAGCCATAGCTGAATTACTCTCGATTAATGAATTTAAGTTTTGTGAGCAAGTCATTCGTTGTTATACTCAGTCGATTTAATAATGTCAAAGTAATTTTTAAAGCAACAAATGACGTGTCATTAGTTTAACTACTGTTAAAATCTTTTGTGCACGGATCATGCTGCCACATATGTAATGAATACTAATATAAATTATCGCCATTTTAACTGACAACAATTAATGCCAAACGTAAAATAGTTTTGAAATTTTGATTAACGATTTCCAACATGTTGTTTTTTGTTCTTCATAACTGTAGTCATGTCTGTTTCTAGGTATATATCATTGTTTTGTGAACAAAAGATTAATCAATTTGTTAATTTAACATAATTTATTTGAAATAGGATACAATAATTGAAATCTTATGAGCGTTATGTAATTTTATTGCATGCTTTTAATTAAGCTAAAATATCTTTATATTTCTATATATATGTTCGCTCTAAAAAATATAATATTTTCCTGAATCGGCTTAATTGCACATAATCTCCATGCCCTATGTTTTGTACATGATATGAAACCGGATAATTGCACAAACCTGATAAATGCACATATTTTGCAAGCCCCATGTGCAACTTTTATGGAATTGTGACCGGATATTTGCACATTAAAATTGAACAATCCAGCATGGGCCATTTATGAAATATATTTGGCACATTTGGATATATTTGACCATGTAAGTGCACATATGGCCCATATATGGCTATAATTGATCACATATATATTTTCATGGACTAGACGTGTAGTGCACATGTAAACATAATCTGTCCATACACGTGCAATATTCGTTTATTAGGATTTTAGTAAAAAATTGTACCGGGACTACAGCATTTAAGTAAAACCTAGATAATTACATAAACCGGTTAATTTCACATTATTGACTTACCTGGTCGCTGTGCAATTAAGCAAGTTCGACTGTAACCACTTCCAAGATATGAAAACAAAAATTGGGTGTAAATAGAAAAATGAAATCTGGTTAACTTGTTAGGTTATGCTTGAAAGTGTGTGGTTTTGCTATGAATTTAATGCATGGAAAACATTTCCCTGTAGACCATTAGATATGGTTCTGGGTGAAAGTGTTTTAATCCTTGAGATCTCATGCAGTGTTATTTGGATACCAAAACTGGTTTTGACTGATTTTATTTCATTGTTATATCGCTCTATAAAATTAAATCTCCCTACAATATTGACGTAGACCTGTCAAAAGCCACCCTAAAACATTTTTGTTTGCTAATTGGCACGCTCGTTAAATCGAAAATGCAAATATAATTAGAGATGGTGATTAATTTTAATACTTTTTTTTAATTTCGTGCCTCATGCAAAAAGGCCCGTGAACCATAACCAAACCAAGGTGAAATGCATAAACGAACACCAACTGTTTCTGAACGTGGCTTGGTTCAAGGAAATGATGATATGGTTAATCTCTGTTTGAAGCTAGAAGTTAATCCAAGCGTGTTTCCTGAACTTTCGTTTATTTTTACGCAATTTTATCCACTCGAACAAGTGAACATTGTACCGAAGTTGACACTTGACAACATTGTGCGTGGTCATGGTTTTGATTTCATCCTATAGCTGAAAATCGATTTGGATAAATGTATGAAAATATGCATGTGCACACAAGGGCGCATTGGATTTTTACCATACAAAAATTGCGTTTTTTACCATAGAAAAATTGCGTTTTTATCATACAAAAATTACGTTTTTACCATAGAAAAAATGCATTTTTACCATACAAAAATTGCGTTTTTAACGTAGAAAAATTGCGTTTTTAACGTAGAAAAATTGCGTTTTTACCATAGAAAATTTGCATTTTTACCATAGAAAATTTGCATTTTTACCATAAAAAAATTGCGTTTTTACCATACAAAAATTGCGTTTTTACCATACAAAAATTACGTTTTTACCATAGAAAAATTGCGTTTTTACCATACAAAAATTGCGTTTTTAACGTAGAAAAATTGCGTTTTTTACGTAGAAAAATTGCGTTTTTACCAAAGAAAATTTGCATTTTTACCATAAAAAAATTGCGTTTTTATCATACAAAAAATTACGTTTTTACCATACAAAAATTGCGTTTTTACCAAAGAAAATTTGCATTTTTACCATAGAAGAATAGCGTAGAAATAGATTGCGTTTTTCAGTTTTCATGAAAAATTCCAAAAGGTCATTTACAACATTTAAAATTTTTTTCAAACGCATTCTGGAAGCCCGGGTCTAAAAAAATCCCGGGCCCGGAAGATATGAAGCTAGCGCATGCGCACATGTATATTTACACAAATTCCATTCAAATCGGTTTTCAGCAAGGATGAAATCCATTCCGTGACCAACATCTATGATTGTATTGTGGCCGATTTCTCGCTCTATTCGTTGTAAAGTGTGCAATTCTTTTCCAATCTCATTTTTATCAAATATTCACTTACAAACAAGGTAGGTTTGTTACGAAACGCGTTTCACTCCTCTGTGATGTGTTCTGGGTCGGCACACATCCGTGACCCACATTGAGGTCACTCTAGAAAATATCATAGATCACATGGTTTTTAGCATGCATACGATCTTGAATTTTTCCATTTTTTTTTGTCTTTTCTGCATGTTGAGCAACATTAGCTGACATGATAAGTTCACAATGAAAGTCAGTGAACTAGAAATTTCAAATTCCTCAACGCCTTTTCAATGAATTTTATACCAAATGAAACAATCGTCCCTACGAACTGTAACGACTTTGAACGTGCTAATTGCAGAAATGCGTATATAATGGATAGTTCATTTCTGTGACCTTTTTTTGTGCAGTAAATGAACCGTTAAGTCTGCTGAATTGATTCAAAAACATGTCCATAAATTGTGGGTTGGATGTTTTGAACAACTTTCGTGCATGCATGAGCAGAACACGTAATGATTTCCAAGGTCTCTTTATGAAATAAATTATTTCCTCTCCCCCCTCCTTATGATTTTAAGGTTTCACAACGGATATTGGGACAAAGATTTACTGTGATTATAATTTCTGAAAATAGAATACATGGGCACGTGTATGCACGGTTGTTACACACGGGATCAATTTGTCATCATTGCTGCACAATGCATGGGTGTCAACCACTTTCATCGCCATGACACTACACCCTACTTCGTCAACCCTTCAAAAACGTTGCATGATGATAGTCTACTGTCTGGTAGTCAAGACAGATATTGTCAGTCCATTAGTGGGCGTGTTTGAATGACAGTTGAGAAAAATTTGGAATATGGAAGACAAAGTTAGAAATTGGTAGACATTTTAAAGACGTTTTTGGTAACGTTTTAAAAAATGGTAGACTGTCATTGTAGAAAATGGTAGACTGCCATTGTAGAAAATGGTAGACTGTCATTGTAGAAAATGGTAGACTGTCATTGTAGAAAATGGTAGATTGTCATTGTAGAAAATGGCCGATTGTCATTGTAGAAAATGGCCGATTGTCATTGTAGAAAATGGTAGATTGTCATTGTAGAAAATGGTAGACTCATTGTAAAATGGTAGACTGTCATTGTAGAAAATGGTAGACTGTCATTGTAGAAAATGGTAGGTTGTCATTGTAGAAAATGGGAGCTACAATGGTAGAAAATGGGAGCTACAATGGTAGAAAATGGGAGCTACAATGGTAGAAAATTCCATTAGAATTTGTTCAAAACTTGTACTGGGCAATAACTAGTCCAAGTTCCAACACCATATTGCGTATCGAACAAAGATTCGTGATGTCAAAGAGTTAAGATGCCGAATTCTGGCCACTTGAGATAAACTTGATCAAACAGTAATCCACTCGTCAATTCCCCAAAGGGTAAAGCGCCTTTTGAGTACAAACTGAAATTGCTGTTTATGAAAAAGGTTCCCTTTTTTGTGGCCACCCTGTATATATTCTGTTATGCAAAACTGTATATATAGTTTGCATAACATAACTACAGTGTATACCAATTACCCTTTTAAACGTCAACATTGCAATGTCACCCACTCAGTCATAATAAAATTGACTGCATCTTGTATATACGTATATATATGGATAATTTGACAAACACAATAGGGAAGTAGCTTTTGAGAGTCAGGAACTTAAAAAATAATACCTTGCCTAGACTGGTTCAACAACATGTACAAATCAAATAATATGACATAAGACATGTATGACGTCATTGTCATTTCAAGCACTGTTTAACACACACGCCCTGATTTATTATTTGTATATACACCGCATTGCTAACTACAATATAAACATTCAACCCGAAAGAAAGTTAATTAATCACCAATTAAAAGCCGTTGAAATGCTACCGAACGCGGTTTGAATATAGTGCACGAAATTTGGATCCAAGGTGTCAAGTGTTTTCAGACGGCACCAGTGGTATTGACAACGTGTAAATAATATGAAAAATCCGCTTATTTAAGGGTAGGGAATTTGTGCTTACCAACCCATGTATCAAATCCCTCTGCATAACTTTTAAATGTTTAAAGTTGACCAAGCCCATCTATTCTTATTATTAAAGTATGTCGTAAATCATCTAAGCACAATCCTTTATGTAAGTTTAGGCACGTTTAAGTGCAAATTCAAACTTAATAGGCGTGTGGTGGTAAATATAAACAACGCAGTGCGATAAATAAATAAACGCACAACATGCATCATTGTTTCATTAATCATTGATAGGGTTACTTTCTTAGCATGGGAAATTGATTACGAGCTTAGTTTCAATGAGAATGGATGGCGTCTAAGGCCAACCAAATCAAATTTCTTTCTGTGGCGTTAACATGTCCTGCTAACATAACTAATGAGACTTCGTTTTCTAATCTTGAATGAAAATGTAATTAATTACTAGAGGATACTGTATATGCAATTAACTATGTCATATATAGTTTTGAGAACGAAAATCTATGATGTATACGTATTGCTACAATGCCTATCATATATACAGTGCGAGTCCTAAAACATTATGACCATATGAAAACGTGGAATATTGTATTGTTCAGTCATTCAGTATACTTTTGCTAGTTTTACTATGTATGGCACATTATGTAGTACATGAACATTACATACTCAAATACATTGTATTATATATTGATAAAAATGCCATATATGGGCATATCGGTCCATATGTATACAATTTCGCCGACGCCGATGGTCGAGTGGGTTACGTGCTTGCCTCTCGATCCTAAGATGCTGGGTTCGCTCCCAGGTCGAG
>JAQGBW010002914.1:0-17984 GCA_034698625.1 Julus scanicus
CAGAGAGGAAGTCGACTTTTGGTCAACTGTAATCAGACTGTAATTGTAATTAAATTGTTTATTTGAATGTTTCAATTGAATTTTAAACAAGATGTCATATTTGAAAGTCAAAGATATAATAATTCCTACAACATAAATGTTAGCTTGTAATTGATAAAGCAAAAGTTTATTACAAGATGATAGACAGCAAACTATTAGGCAATATAGTATATATATATATTTTTTTGGTTTTTGGTCAACTGATTTCTGCCATACCTCCTAAATGTAAGTTCCGGCGCCACTGCTATAACATGTTCAAAAGTCAGCGGATTTTGCATGCATATAAAACTGATAACTAATGTAGGAACGTCTGTGACACCTTCCTAGAACAACTGAAATATGGCAAATTCTTAAAAAGAAGTTCGAAATGTTGCACTGTTGTAGAAATATGAAATGATAACATTAACAAGTATACGTTTGTGAAAGGGTTTTTTTAAAGGGAGAGCGTGGGGCTGGCTAAAATTTGCATAATTGACCATATGCTAGCGAAAAGCAACAAAACTTCATAGATTTTTCATTTGAAAATGATAGCCATAACTGACGAGGTTCCTCGACTTTTGAATGACATTTATACTGAATGTCTAGAACGTCTAAAAATTGACAACATCCCTGAAGGATTCATCATACAGAATTAGTTGTACATAACAAATTTGCATTTAATGCCGGACATCAGCCTTTTGAAAAATATATGTAAAACTTGCTTAGTTTTGCCCCAGCTCTTGTTGCTTGATTGTGCATTTTAAATGAATTCACTGTATGATTTCATTCCAAATTGATAGTGTATATATAGTACGTTATTTTTAAACTCGTAATCTTGCGATTTTTTGATGATACAACATCAAAGATGGTGTTAGGAAGGTGTCCCATATGCTGATCTGGCCAAACCATGTTTAGCGCTCTTTATTATGATTTTGCCAGGAAGTATTTCTTTAAATGATTTGTCAAAGCCAGTGGTGACAAATAGCTATTGTCATCAAAAAGTGTACAGCGAATGAATCACGGATTTGGCAGTTTCTAAAAACTTCACAAATCTTTTGTCATAGTTCAAAGTTCACATAATATACGTAAGTTTGCATGATGATTGCATTCTCAACCAATAAACATGAACAATTGCCTATCTCGCTGAACCAAAAACCTGCCTAAACACAGTTCTATAGTTTCTAAAACGTTGGTAAGATTTCTAGTGATGCAGCTTTACAAAGGTTGTGAAAAAAACGTTCTATTTTATCATCAAACGATGTATTTCTGTTTATTTAAATGTTGCAGATACATTTAATGAATCTGGTTTTTTCAGCATTTGGAACTATTTTATAGCTCGCGTGTCAGTGCACAGTGTACAAATTGTAGAATGTAAAAACGCGTGTATATCACATATTTGAAAGTGTATTTTAAAGAGAAATATAAAAATATAAAGACAGTGTAAACATTTGTATTGTCATATTTTTATTTTTTTTCAAAATTGTGATATAGAAATTATTGAGCGATGAACTTTTTTTCATATAAGAGAAAACATAATTTGGAATAGACTGTTCTTGCAATGTTTTTACCTATACGACTATATATATATATACGATATTTTCAGAATAATTACAAGTTTGCAAGTGCATGATTATTGGCATATCGATTAATCAATCAAGTTTTTCTTGTATGGAGAAACAATTTACATGTTTACGAGCAATGCGACATTCGACTTTCTGACTGTTTTATTTATAAAAGGTAAAAATAGTTAACTACGAAAACTTAAATATGTATTAATGTGCGATATAGTCATTGGGAAAGTTTTTGTCGTTATAGTTTCAAAAATGTTCGTCTGCAAATTCCGGGTCTTTGATTAGGAATACGGCCTTTGATCCCCACAAACTCATAATTCAGCGATCGCCTTTTTGTTTTTGAAAGCAAAAAACACCAAAGAAGTTTGCTGAAGCATCCAAACTGGAAATTGTGAACAAACGTTTTGAATATATGCTTTGAAAACACTGCTTTTGTTCCGTGTTTTTGGATAGTCTGGACTGGGCTTAAGAATACAATATACAAAAATTAATAATACCCAACAGTCTGTAAAGAATAAGGACGGAAATGTATTTCAAATCTTTTATTTCTTCAAATATTACAAATTTATAATCACGTTCCAAATAATCTTATTAAAGCAATCGATTAGACCGACGCATCTTCAGTCTTTTTCTCCCAACATTTCACTGCATCTTTCAGCTTTCCAACCAAATCCTAAAAGACAGGTAAAGTAGGAACATGAACCATGCAGTCAACGTATTTTCCGTTGTTTGTTACATTAATTAATTTGAAGCAATCACCTGCAGCTGTTCCACGGTACAGGTAAATATCACTTGACCAGGTGTCTTGCCACCACCCTGCTAAACAAATTATTCTAGTAAGTTGATGTCCTAACAGTTGGGGAATAATTGAACGCCAGAGGGAGGCAACGTATAATACAGGAAAAGCATATGTTGACCGGCAGGTGGGGACCTAACCAAAAAAAAGCACGACCCCTGCCCTACATTGAAGAGTATCTCCCTCTGGTGCTCCTTTTGTTCATTACAATGGGATAACCCCAACCATTTTTATTGGCCGCCATTTTGGTTTGTAATAGACACGTCGACTACTAATAATGTGGTATGAAAAGTGGTAATATCGAGATTTCAGAATCAATCAGCGAAATTAATAGCAGAAATCTTTTCAGAATTTCGTATATCTGCATGCTGGTGTATGGAGAATTTGAAAAGACATTTTAAGGGAAAATTTTACTAAATCAGAAATGGTCGATTTTACCACAAAAGCTTAAATTGCACAATGCACAATCAAAGACATGAATATTTGGCCCAATATACCGGCAATATATGATTTTACTTCAAACATTTGCCAGCTTTAGAAAAGGGTAGCATGCAACGTGAACAGTTGCTTTTCACAGCGTGACAACATCACGTGTCTATTTTATCGTGTAGTCTTTTTTTCTGAAAAGTATTGCATGCGCAGCATATAAATCAGGGGCCAAATGCCCAAACTAGAAATCATGTGCTTTCCAGAAACCACTAATTTGTAAGTGATTCGTATATTTTGAAAAACTTACCTCTGTGGTTAAAGCAATTAAATAAGTAGGTTGATTAATCTTGTCCAAATGACTGCTCTGAAATGTTAAATTTGTAAAGTATGTAATGTCTAGTATGAAAGTGTATGGGCAAATTTGAAACTATTTTGCATTTTAGGAAACATGGAATTTGTAAACGTCTTGTGAATAGGCCATAAAGGCCTATCTTTCCATGTGTTTTTAGGTTAAATTATTATAACAAAACATTTAATTTAAACAATGCAATATTTTTTTGGGAAAGGTTTCAGTACATTTCTTTCATGAAAAAATTGTGTACATTATATTTTCATATAAAGTTTCTAATTTTTTTTTTTTAATGCGATTTCAATTTAAGGGTATGCACGCTGTTTTCATGCACCACTGTTGATAGGGTCTATCTCCAGCTGGTCACCATAAGGGGATAAAATACTGCTCTACCCCTACCTTAATGCAATAATCTAATCTCCAATCCACATCCACAATATGGGGCAAATGAAATGTTATCCTAAAATCAAATACTAAAATGAGCAAGGGTCACATAATCTCACATCAGAAATTTTACTCATTATTCTCACAAACCTTTTAAGGCATGAAGTGATATCGCTGAGGTTTTCCTAATTTAAAGGATACACAATTTTACACTAATGAGTTTCGGTTTAAATGCTACAGCATATACTTTTTTTTCTATACAGGCACATGCATGAGATATGTGTACCTCGAATATTTTGCAGACGTGACTTGCCCTTTCAGTAGATAGTTTACAATCTTCCAGGAATGATCTATTTACAAAAAATAGGGAAAAAAATGCTAAAATAAGTCTTAAGGTCCTAATCAAACTCATTTACATAGTCTACCTATAGAAGTATAAATTACTATACTATCCAGAAAAACTACATGAAGCCGATCGATTTGTTTTCTATTAATTGATAAAACCATTTGAAAAATCAAACACTTCAAACATAAGTAAATAGCCAGCCACCTTCACGTGAGAGTTTGCAGCTACAGCCGGAAACGCTGATTTGGGCAGTATATAGTGATTGTAAACGGACATGGAACTAATTTGGAAAAATCCGCCAAAATCAGTATTTCCGACTGAAGTTACTAGCTTTTCACGTGAAGTGTTTTGGGGAATTCTATACGAAAATGGACGTATTAAAGCTTGGATTTCTTCAAGGCGTGTGACATTGCATGAGCAATGTTTGATTATTTGTTACATGCTGCATATTTCGTCCCATTTTCGAATAATTTCTGCAGTATTTACCTAATCATAAGGAGTTTAAGATATTTAAAACTGTGGTAATATTTATATTTGGGTATTGGCTATACTATTAAGGTAAGTTGCATTTGTATTTTTAGAGAATTTTTCCCAAACGTGGTAAGGGGCTCCTTTACGCTCTACAATATATTGTGTATCGATTTTTACAGTCTGTTAACCCTAAGCTAGTGTCCCTATGTAATGTGTAAACTGTGTACAGTGGAACCTCGCATAACGAGTAAAATTCGTTCCGGAGTCTTACTCGTTAAGCAAAACAATTCCATGCCGAAAAAATACTCAAAAATTTAAATTCTCAAAAAAATACTAAAAAAAACCCGTTATGTGTAACATTTATTCAAAGAAAAATGCATATATTCCTACCTACTAGCTAGAGACATTTGTTTTTGCCGATGCTTCAAAATTTGGTAAAAATGCGACACCACATTATCTTTGAATAAATTTGTAGCGGATTCCCCTATCCACGTCACTCGTTATGCGAAACATCGCTCGATAAGCGAGTCATTTTTTTTACAATTTATATTGCTTGTTATGCGAATTACTCGTTTTGTGAGGTGCTCGTTAAGCGAGGTTCCACTGTAATAGCATTACTGGCCAGGACCTGGGCAAATTAAAGTCATGAGTAGGAGTATGGATTATGATTGCAGTGGAATCATGATAATCCATAGTATGAATTACAAGTCTGATTACTCATTTCATATGACTACTGATTACATGTACTCTACCCAGTGTCAACTGTCAACTCATACAATGGAGTATCATGATTCCATTGCAATCGTAATCAGTACTCCTACTCTACTACTCATGAGTGCAATTGGCCCAAATCTCTTTGTAATCACCCCTTTTGAGTACATGTGTATTCGAATGTTTTAAATACATTCAAATACTTTTGTACTCAATTACTTCCTCAAACTGGCTTCAAGTATTTCTACTCTATTAAGCCTAGTCTCCACCAAGACGTACATGTACGTATAAACACGTTTTTACAAACATGTGCAAAAAAGTTTGCCCTCCGCGTTTGTTTCAGCCGCCATTTTTTAAATTTAAGTAAATATCAAAATTGTACAGCTATTAAAGACATTTAATAGGTGCACATTTTTGATATTTACATATATTTACAAAATGCCGGCTGAAACAAACCCAGAGGGCAAACCTTTTGAATATGTGGGTAAACACTTGTATATATACGTACTTGTACGTCTTGGTGGAGAGCCGACTTCACATTAGTATTCATAATTATTCATAATTTCATAATTTCAGAAGGACATTTGCAATCAAACATTGTGATTACCTGCGTAATCGAGTACATTGAACTTGTGCGCTTTGGGTAGTTTTATATTTTGTTTTTACCCGTTACTCAAATTTATTCAATATACTCGATTATCGCCCAACACTGGTATACTGGCTACACTTTTTAAGGGCGTTCAAAGTCAGTTTACTTTTATAGCCACTAGATGGCGACAGTGAAGTCGTCAGTCCGAATTCACCACAAATTGTAATCGATAACTGGTCGCGCAAGACATTATCCGATATTCGTTACATAAACACAAGTTTCCTTCCGAAATTCACTTAAATCAAAATATAACTTAAAAAACTAAGTATTCCACATACTGTAAAATGGAGACGTCGGTTCCCTGCTTGGCCGCCTCCACGAACAAAGTGACAAGACCGTAGTAGGCCTGCTTGACAACCCCTTGATCCAATTCGTTCAACAACGGATCGTCTGCGGAAGGAGCAGGGATCGAATCGATAAACCTTCCGGATCGGGTCTGGGACCTAGCCCGCTCAGGGGGGAAACTGGCAAAGGGGGCGTAAGATCGAATGTACTCACCTCGCATGCTTCTGCTGGGCTGGTCGTCCAATAGTCCCTTGATAGCGTGGCTGACCAGTCTGCCGAAACACTTGTCGGCAACACGATACGAATCACCGGCCAACTGCAGGCCACCGACGGCAGAAGACGCCAATTCCATGCTTATTTCGGCGTTTATTCCGTCGTCGATAGGCAGTAGAAACACGAGATTGCCCCTTCTTGATGTCTGCTACGCACCAGGCGGTACTAGCCGCCAATCTAAGGGTCAATGACCTGTTGTTTGATCTGCGCACCCTCCAGTGAGCAGAAATCGAACTACATGTGGTGAAATACAATTTGAATTCAAATTTTGGTGAAGTAAATTAAATAAATTCGTGTATTACAAACGTAGCAACAATATTACAGTGGGGGTTGTCACGCTAATAATTTTACCCGTTTAAAAATTACTTTTTACTGAATACAAGGCCATAATAATGGAGAGGGGGATCTTGGGGATAGATTCCCCCCAGAAATAAAAGAAATTTTACAAATTTCAACTCGAATCGGCAAAATATAAAGGGGAATTGCACTTTTGCTTTTAAAGTATGATTTTTCTAAGGTAAAAACACAATTTTTCTGCATTAACAGTATATATGTACAATTTTTAAAGTTTAGAATTGCAAATTTTTTTGCAGTTAAAGTGCTATTTCTATGGTAAAAACGCAATTTGCTGTTGTTTTAGAAATGCAATTTTTCTGCGTTAAAAGTGCGATTTTTCTTAGGTGAAACTAATGCACCTTTTTTAAGTAAAAGTGCGATTTTCAAGATAAAACCTGGGCCAATTTTCAGTCATTTAAAAGTCATGGCAATGTACTACAGCTCGCACTATACTTGGGTGTCATTACATGTACCATTAATAATCCATTTAATAAAAATGACGACAGAATAATCAAAATTAAGGAAGTACGTTTATCAAATAATTGTTTTACTATATAAACAGTTAAGCGGCTAATTTTAAGATTTCCTGCATTATTTTTACTCACGCGTTTCAATGTGACTTGAATTCTAAACCAGTGGTTTAATGGGGAGAAAAGGACAAACTACTAACAGGTTAAAAATTAAATACAAGGAATATTTAATCAAATATGTACATATATTTTAAGTACTTGTCACTTCAGCTATAATATAAAAAGTCTATACAAGTGAATGGTTTTGTTATTTCAAATTTGTTTATAAAAGTGTTTACAGTTCATTGTTGTATAATATAATTTACATATTTTTACTAATAAAAAGCTCGTGTTTCCGTAAATAATTAAGGTAAAATTGTAGAATTTTTCAAACCAGCAGTATATGACGGTATTATAAAGTACACATGTGTGTGGAAAATACCCACAGAAAACGAAAATTGCCCCACATTTATTTTGTAAACCGTATATGTCCAAGGAATTTTTACCGGGAGGACAAAAACAACTTTCTAAAAACCCACTTTAGGAGACCAATCTTATCATCGATTGAATTTCTATTTTTTGTCCACTCTCCTCAACTAAAATGTACCGTTAACCTCGTTCGATCAATAAAGTAGGGTACACTTTCTCCTTATTACCACTTTCTCGTCGTTATTAAATTAAAAACAAAAATAAAAAACTTTTGGCAATGGGACGAATCGCGAACACGCAACTATTATTATAATTAGTATATTGCATCGGTTTTGGTAATTTTGAATTCTGAATTTAGAGCCTTTTACTAACCACAAGGTCCACAGATGAATTTTTAATAAATCTTGTTAATATTTTTATATATATTAAACAACTGTTTAAGAATAATATCAAATAATCTTGAAAATTTGTATTCAATAACACGATGATTTTCAATTCAATTCAACTCAGTACCCTACAGTCACCAAATAAATGCTATATGGTGTGGGAGGCAGGGTCGTCCTAATCATTTTAGGAGAATGCTCCTATACGTCAGTAGCCGCTTAGACATCATTGTTAAATTGAATTTTTACTAAATGTGGAATTTCGCCAGGAAGGCTTTTCCATCTTCTAATCGCATGCAAAAAGAAGGACCAATAGTAAGCATCCGTCTTGGCATGAAGCTCTGTCAAAGGATTTGAGTGAATATGTCTACTCCTGGTCGTTAGGTGATAATATATAAGGGGAAACAAGATATAAATTACAAGAAAGATTAAAACGTTTGAATAACCCCGTAGATAACTTTTCTCGTTTGGACCTCAACGTGGCCCAATTTAGAGAGTGGGGCATTTTTGTCACATGCATGGAATGTTGGTAATTGCCTTTCACAAATTTGGCTGCATATCAAATTCTCAATATCCTGAATATATGAACCATCCTGTGAGGGTTCCAAATTTTAAAAGTGAGTGTTATAAATATACATCATATATATTATACACCACCATACTGTCAGGCGGAATTACCCACAGAATAAATGCGCACTGGAAAACTGGGCAAAACTATTCTTGCATATTGTATGCATTCAATTAATTGCTGTATAATATGCCAATTGAGTAAAATACATTTTTCCTTTTATGTAGAACAATAGAATAAAAGAAATATTTTGTATAGAAATACTTTACGTATAAGAATATTAAATACTTTTTGAATGTATTTCAAAATATATTTTGTCAAAGCAGTTGTAGAAGCGATATAAGGCAATCTGATGTATTCAGGTGCTTGATATAAGAAGGATTATTTTTAATTTAAAGTGTTAAATATTTCCAAGCGTTAATTTAAAAGATACACTAGATAATTTAAACGGAGCGCAGGCTTAGTAAATAAAGAAATGAAATATTCTTGCAAAAATACATGTAGGTTATAAGGAAAACTGTTCCTTCATGAACAAGATCACTTAACCAGTTTTTCTGACACTGCTTTAATTAAAATGTCCTCAATCAAACCCCTATAACAAATGGCATTTTTTTTCTCTCGAGTGTACGTGTAAAATAAACAAGTACTTTAAGCCGCAAGGTTTTAAACTACGTCATTAGCATTAAAAATCTATTAAATCGCAAAAAAATGGATGAAAAAAAGTTCCACTTTCCCCAAACTACGCTTTCCTCACGGCTAATTTATATATACAGATAAAATTTAAAGTCAGGTCATGACGTCTTATACACTCTTGGATTTTTGATTCCACCTTGAAGCTTTATAAAAAAACAGACCTGAATCTGGTGTGACTTTTAAACAAGGTCGTTAAGGAAACAAAAACATTATATTGACAGTTTTCCACTCAAATTTGCTATCGTCAAGTCATTAAATTTATAATTGTAATATTGGAACACGTGATAAACATGTAAAACGTGTAGGTTTATACGAGAAGCATGCAAATACATGCACGTCCAAAATACATATTCTATTTAGGGCTGGTTGCACCAATAAAGGTTAAGCTAAACCTAAAGTTAACCGTAAGTTAACTATAGGAAAAGCATTGCATCAAAGGAAGTTAACAGTTGACCATTGGTTAACTTGAGGAAAACCAATGAGGCTAAACCTGAGGTTAACTCGTGGTTTTATATAACCTCAGGTTAGCTAACCTTTTATTTAACCTTTATTGGTGCAACCGGCCCTTAACTAAATATAAATGCAGTAGGCCTACGTGATATTAAGTTCTTAGAACTGACTCTGGGTACCGAGTTCTGGAAACAACCTCTTGTTTAAATTCTCAATAACATGTTTACAAGAAAACTTCCCCGATTTTATTTACTACTTGCCTTTAGCATAATTTAACCTCCTTTAGTATAATTTAAAACATCTTAAACAGTAAACAATTTTCTTTTATGTACAATACATGTATTTTGCTCAAATCGAGCGTGTGCAGCATATTAAACAGGCTTTGGAAACATCTGAATTTTTAGATGTTCAGAAATTCGTGTGTGAGAGACTGATCAGCCCATCGGAGGCTGGAATATAGATTGACAATCTTTTGACATTCCAGCCTTCTAGAAGTAACCACTACTTTATTTAAAGGTAATTGTAGTGTATGCTGCTAAATCTAAAGAACTTTAAACTTTACATGTATTATCACAAATACTGTGTTCACACTATACATATACGTGTCTCTGCAAATCTAGGAAAATATTCCAGCGGAGTTGGAATTTAGAACACATCGTTCTATAAGGAGAAACATACAGTATATTCAAAAGTATAAAAAAAAATTGACAACAATTGACAAGAACGCCACCATTTATGATAACAACAAATTTCATTTCGTCAACGGATTGCACATTACACACACACACATACATACATACATTACACTGTACAATCAATATAACATGAATAAGTTAATGTTCCATGGAGGAAAAAGTGGCCATATCAGAAATTGGCCACATCTGGTATAGAGTATCTGATCATAACAATTCTGCCTTTAACTCTTAAACACGGGTCCATCATCAAATGATCCTTCCCATATGGTCAATTTCTGATATTGATAATACAATTTGTCCATTTTTTTCCACTTTGAGATGTTGCCCAACGATGTTCCAAGCACGCCATGAGGATTGTTAACGATATTACTGGACAGTTCGATACATCACCGATTAGAAGTCCCAGTCACCTCAAGAGTTTCACAGGCCTTCATGATGTTATGTGGTTCCAGTTGTACTCGTAAATTTCGGGTATAGCTGCATGCATCACCTGTTGGATCTGGGCAAGTAGTGGGTATGTGATCTCAGCATCGCGGCGCCAGACGCCACTGACTATGGCTCTGGCTGCGTCTTCAGGAGAGGCAGCTGCGAACATGTTGATCCAGTGGAAGTAGCGTTCCTGCAGGGCGACGTGGGCATCCGTGGCGACGGCGCCGAGGACGAAGGTGGTAACAGAGACGTTGGAGTCTTCCAGTTCTAGCTCCTGACGGAGGGCGGCAAAGAAACCACGCTGTGCCGCTTTAGAGGCGGCGTAGACGGCCAGCAGAGGCGGTGGAGCCTTGGAAGCCAGTGAGGAGACGACGCCGAGACGGCCAGCGGAAGCCTTCAGCAGTGGCAGGGCCTTGAGTGCAAGATCGGCATGGGAGGCAAAGTTGGCGGCCATGGCATTGGACAAAGCGGTCAGGTTCCCATCAGATCCCAGCCACGGTCCGACGGCGACGGCTGCGTGGTTGAGCAGTAGCTGGTCGAGGCCTCCCATCTTTTTGGCCTCGGCCACCAAACGACTGCGGTGCAGCTCGTCCGTCAGGTCACCGGCCAGAATTTGCACACGGGGAGACCCGGCACGGCGGCAGCGATCAGCCACCTGTCGCAGCGGTTTTTCCCGTCGGCCGGTCAGCAGCAGATCAGCTCCTAGAGAAGCATAATGCGTGGCCAAGGCGGCCCCTAGGCCCGAGGAAGAGCCCGTCACTAGCACCCGTTGGCCGTCCAGGCGATGGAGATGAGCCGGCAGGGAGTATAGGTAGGCCGCGAAGGCGACGCTGATGGCCAGAACGACGGAGGTGATGGCGACGGTGGTACCCATGGTGAGACAAATGAGAAAGTGGACCGGGTGGGGAGAGATTTCTGTCCTTCACGTAGATGGAGGGAGGGGCGCGATCCAGTTTCGCTATCACGTGGTCTATTTTTTTATATCGTGCTTTTCGTTGATGACAGCTGGAGGGCGCAGGCCGTTGATTTGTACTGCATACACGCTAAAAATGTGATGTACAGTGGAACCTCGGTTTATGAAAATCTCAGTTTACGTACAAATCGGTTTACGAACACTGCATGTTGTTTCGCTTTACCAACGATGCTTCAGTTTACGAATACAATTTTCTGGAACACCAATCAAAGGTCCGAGTTTCTACAATTGTTTTACTTGTCCCAGCAGAGCATCTTTATTACGGATAAGTTTTAGAAAATACAAGAAACATAAAAAATGTGGTACAATTTTCAAGGCTTCGAATTAAAATCGGTATTAGTTTCAATGATGTAGGTTACATTGCAAATTTGGAAAAAGTTCGTCTCTTGTTTTATCCAAGTCAATTTCAGATGCAATGGATGACAATCCATTGAGACAAATCATATAATTAATAACAGAATAGAGTATAATAATACAAATTTTTCTAATGGAAACAATATTCGTTAAAGTAAATTCCTTAAACAGAATCTGCAAATGAACTTGATTCACAGCAACGTCAGCATCACGACACCACGTGGGTGTCTATGTTGAAAATCATGGATGTATATAAATTAAACTGCTTTCTTCTAATATTATGCTATTTATTTCCTGTCTGTATTAAATCCACAAATAAAGCCATAACATGTATAAAAAATTCTAGGTCAAGGAACGCATTATTTGGATTTACATTACTTGCAATGGGAAAAATTAATTCGGAATACGAACTTTTCGGTTCACGAACAGGGTCAAGGAATGGATTAAGTTCGTAAACCGAGGTTTCACTGTATATCTAATAGAGATTTCGATAATTTAGCCGTCGGCTACAATAGCGTAAAGGTGCACTAATGGGAACATGGGCAGAGATATATTTTTTCAAATAGTTCAATATGAGACCTTGTTAGAAAAACCGGTTTATACATGTAGATCACTATACTACACTAAGCACCAGGCACCGCCAATGGCGAAGCGAGGATATTTGGCGTCCATGGCAAAACACATAAAATTTACGCCCTTCTCCTGTTTTCGAAATGCATTTTTTTGCATTAAAGGTATGATTTTTCTCAGGTAAAAATGTAATTTCTATCACCCACTCCCCCCTTTCCACCCCAAAATGTGATGATAAATACGGCCTTCTCCATACCAGTGTTATTAACTAAAAATGTCTTCCACTTCTATTTATGGCTGGGAATATTTATACACATCCCTAAAAGATCTTGAACAGCAAGAACATAAATATACGAGAATACCATGTTCTAGCGTCGTTCAAAGCGGCATCGCTCAATGAATCTTCGAAATACTCGGGCACCATTGCGTTAACATTTAACAAAAACCTTGACTTCCAGTCAAAATAAAGATTGTAATGTCGTTGGGCTACACTATCAAGAATTTCTCGAGCACAGGCCGATGGAGTCGTCATAATCCACTTTGGAAAATGCGGTGCAATCTCAGATGTCAAATTCACAAAAGCATCCGTGGAGACTGGTCCAAGTATCGCCAGAGTGACCGAAACACCGGTCTTATTGTGCCGCAGTTCTTGACGTAAGGACGAAAAAAAGCTATTCAGAGCAAACTTAGCCGAGCTGTAGATGGATGTCAAAACGGATCCCACCTAATATAAATAATGCAAGCACCGGCTATCAATTAGTAGTATGTATAATAAACTTAATAAAGACCAGCATTTTTTTTAAGCCAGTATGCAAATGCATTTGAATTGTATATGAAATCATTCTCGCTACACACATAGCCGAACATTTTCTCGAGAAGTTTCGTTCTCGCCCGACGAATGTTTTGTCATTTGGGCCGAGGGCGAGCGAACTTAGTTAAATGTCGGTTTGTCTTTTTTTTTTTAACAAAATACAATTTACAGTTTGACCCGAAGCTTACAATTGAGCTTGTATGGGCAAAAATAGTATCTGTAGGACAAATAGTTTATTCATACATACATAACTATTAGCACTTTACAATTTACCCCTGTTAAGTTTATTCTTTACATCCATGTATCAAGTACGATCTCAATTTTTTTTTAGAATTCCAATCCTGTTAATTGTTAGTATTTCCGTAGGTAGTTTATTAAATATTGCTGGTATTATATAGTTTCTCACTATTCACGCAATAAAGGACAGTCTGGTCTGAACACGAGCGACCCACATGTGGAGAGTGCATATTATGAAATTACAAATTTATTAAACTAAAATTTAATTATTATATACTTATTAGATTTATAAACGTATATGGGCTTTAATAGGAACTCCAGGGTATCAATCACTTGTATAGGGGATAGTAAATTTTGTTCTTGGTATCACGAATTTGCCTGCATTATACGATCGTACTACTAGCGGTAACATGCATGCAACTTCCTCATGTGTGTGCATCCGAGTACAGTTAAGATCGAATTTGGCGAACGCATTCGACAATGTGTGGCCGCTCGGGCTCGCTCACTCGACATGCTCCTTCCCGTTGGGAAACGAGCTTCCTTGAATCCGGGCACATTGGCCCAGTTCCGAACATTCGTTGCACAAGAACGAGAACGAGAACACACATCGCGACTCGATGTCGTCAGACGAATGTTCGGCGATGTGTGTAGAAAGCATCATATTCACTTTCTTTCGCTTATTCTCTCAGGGCCGGTCTAACCAACACTGGTCGAAATCTGTGATAAAGTAACCTGTAGTTAAACTCTAAACACAGTTTGACCTCCCTGTCATCTTTTTGGGTTTTACCAACATAAATAACTATGGTCAAATCTGGTGATATGGTCACGAAACAAGAGTTTGACCTGGTGGACAGTGCTGCCAAATTGCATATTCCATATATAAGTCCACAAATACGCAATTTGTGGCAGCACTGTCCACCAGGTCAAACTCTGCATGGTTTCATGACCAACACCTGATTTGACCATAGTTATGTTGGTAAAACCCAAAAAGATGACCGGGAGGTAAAACTGTGGTCAGAGTTTGACTACAGGTTACTTGACCACAGATTTCGACCAGTGTTGATAAGAGATAGTGATTCTTATATGGCCGGTCTTACCAACTGTGGTTAAATTTAAAGGCCCCTTCACACTGTCACGTTTTCGCTACGGTACTGCTACACTACGGTTAAAAGTTACGGCAAACACCCTACACATGATTACGTCCACGTTATGTTAGACCTCTTCTCTGATTGGCTTGTACTGGCCAGACAGCAGTGTCATCTAACGATCGAAAACGCAAATGGCCGAAAAAGTATTAGAGTGTCTGCTTTTTCCATCTCTCTTTCCATTGGCCAGGAAATCTCGCTTCCCTATTGGTCGAAATAGAAACTGTTTCTATTCTCTTACTGCACCTTACGGCTGCCGTAGCTGTCTGCTAGTGACGTCAAAATTTCAAGCCAGTAGCCGTAACGTATCAAAAACGTGACAGTGTGAAGGGGCCTAACCTCTGGTCAAATTAACTGCAGTTGACCACAGTTTGACCTCTAACCTCGGTTGGTAACCAAGATTAGAGGGAAAAAGGAGGGAAAAAGGAGGGAAAAGTTTTTTTGACCCCAGGAAGGGGTCAATTTTTCTCTCTTTTTTCCCCCTAACCTTGGTTGGTAAAACGAAATTGGAGGTCAAACTGTGGTCAACTGCAGTTTAACCAGCGGTTAAATTTAACCCGAGTTGGTAAGACCGGTCATAAAGTGGTCACTGTAATTTTGACCATTAATGGTCAACTTTTCTCTCCTTTTTTCCCTTAACCTCGGTTGGTAAAACAAAATCGGAGGTCAAACTATGGTTAACTGCAGTTTGACCAGAGGTTACATTTAACCACGGTTGGTAAGACCGGCCCTCAAAAACTAAAACTATCCCAGACACCCACTCTGTTTTCCACATTTCACTAGCTCTCACCTTTGCCGTCATAGAGGACACGACTCCAATCCGGCCTCGACTGGTAATCAGCATGGGCAATGCCTTAGATGCCAGGTCCACGTGGGAGAAAAAGTTAACCTGGTGTAGCTCCTCCAGAAAAGTCAGATTCTCTGCATTTCCCAGCCACCATCCCTGGTGCAAGATGGCGTGGTTCAGCAGGAGGACGTCCAATCCACCTAGGTCTTTCTCCACGTACTCGATGACTTTACTTCTGTCCCTTGGATTATCCATGTGCGCAATCAAGAAACTCACATGTCGTGCACCCAAATTCAAGCAGGTTTTGGCAACGTTACTCAGCAGAGCTGCTTTTCTTGCCGTGATTACAAGTCTGGCACCCAGTTTGGCATATTGGTAAGCCAGTTGCTCGCCGATTCCAGAAGATGCACCTGTGATCAGGACCCGTTGATCTCGCACTGTTTCTGGGTCGAAATGACCGCAAAAAAAAACACCTACTAGGTAGACGGCGATGCAAACTGTGAACAGGGAAATGAAAATTTTCATTTTTTCTAGCAAACGACAACGGGCAACAACGGTTCCTTAATTTGAAATGCGCAATACTTTAAAAATATGGTTATTTGATATATTATCTCAAGGCTGGTAGCGGCGTGATAGATTGGCGCTGCTTAATGGACGAGACTAATATTTGCAATGAGTGCTTCGTGCAACGTGGCTATGCTGTGAGAACTCGAGGTCATGATTCCGGGTGGCATTATTACTTTAAGGGCCCGCCGCGGCCTTGGGTCGGGCTCGGGGGAAAGAGAGGAGGGCAAGGCCAAATATGTCATCACATTTGGGAGGGGGATGTCATATGGTTCTTGTTTTTGCCTTTGAAAGATTGCGTTTTTAACGTAGAAAAATTGCGGTTTTACAATAGAAAATTTTTATTTTAACCATAGAAAAATTGCGTTTTTACTAAAGAAAATTTGCGTTTTTACCAAAGAAAAATTGGCATTTTTTCCTTTCAAAAGGTCATTTTCAACATTTAATATTTTTGTAACACGTATTCCGGAAGCCCGGGCCCCTAAAAATCCCGGGCCGGGGGTATTTTCTCCCCCTTTCCCCTCTCGTTAGGCCTGTTCCCCTCTACACAGGGAATGCGGCTGGTTAAAACAGAGCAACTATTTACATATTAGGGGCCACTGAAGGGGGGGGGGGAGCCGCGCAGGCTAGGGCCCAGGTGGCAATCGCCACCCTGACTATGTTACTGTAATGTTATGTTGGAAATGTAGAACGTGTAAAGTATGTAACGTGGGGTCAAAGTATGTAACCCTCTCTGTTGCCCAGAGCTGACCAGTGTTTCAATACAAGGTTTGCTGGGAAGCTTGGGGTGACAGAGAGGGCAGTTCGGGTTGAAAGGTGAACCGGATTGGTCACCTGAATTGTTGTACGCACAGACGCGAACTTTTATGTTTGTTCTTCGGGGCTGGCAAGTCACCGCCTTCGGGCTTTAGTTAACAGTTTTGTATAATTTCGTTCATGGTTTTGAATTAAAACCCTTTCGCCATAAGTCGTGTTTGCCGTGAATCCTTTGCACCCTAAAAGAAGCCTACCTTTATCATAACAATGCATACTCAATTTATAGACATATAATAATTACTTTTGCATTATACAAGATCGAATATATTTGGGGAAATCTAGGGAATAGTTTCGTCCCTTTCACTTTTTTCGAAATCTAAGAAATTTTATAAATTTCAACCTGAATAAGCAAAATATAAAAAGGGAATTGTACTGTTGCATTTAAGAGGGATAACAGCCCTATCTTTTTCAATGGGTCGGGTTTGCGAAGATACTCACAGTTGATTGAGGGAGGTTTGGGTGGAGGTGAGAATTTTTTGGGGTGCCTTGATGCATCAGCAAGGACATTCGATTGTTGCATATCACATGCTGCCACCTGCTGGCAGCATCTACAAATTAATGTGCATTTTTCAAACTTGTTTATGTATTTAAAAAAAAATACCATTTCAAAGTGAAAAACGACAATCGAATCCTCTTGCTGATTTATTAAGCTAACCTATTTTAAACAAATTATATTTTTATTTAATCTTTTTTTTGTTTGACAGTGAGTGTCTTGAAAATTTGACCCATTGAAATGGATAGGGTTGTAATCCCCCTTAAAGTGTGATTCTTCTGCTCGAGAAATGCATTTTTTTGCTTTAAAAGTGCGATTTTTCTTGGGTAAAAATGCAACTTCTATTTCACCTGTGCCAATTTTCGGCCATGCCGGGACCTGCATAATAGAGAGATTTAGCACCAAAAATAACGGTTACCATTCGCGTCATAATTTCGAAACTCACATAGGCCTAGTAACG
>JAQGBW010002915.1:0-17982 GCA_034698625.1 Julus scanicus
GGGTAATCGATGGGTTGTGACATCATTATGGATGGGGTGTAGTGAAATTTGTGATAAAGTGGTAGGGGGTGTTTAAAAAGAGGAAAAAAAGTGTGACATAATTTATGGATCACCCCTATGACATTTTAAGACTTTGGAAAAAAAAATATAGTGGTAATTTGTCTTTGGAGGGTTCCTTGAAGATGTAAAGGATAAACATTAAAATCTTTGAAATATGCTTGATTTAAAAAAAATCTCAGCTGTGTTTATGAAATCTTTGGCTAGAGCTTCCATTATTTGTTCTGATTAACTTTTTATAGAAACCAGCCGACGTCAGTATTTTTATCTGCAAGCTTATTTGGGGAATTTAAATAGCAAAATAATAAATAATCACATGCAACCAAATTGGTCGGGTAACGGATTTTGAGTGTTGTTCGAAAACGTGCGATTTTAGTCGTCCTTGCTGATGTGAAAAGAATATTGTATCGTGAGTATTCATAAAAACCTAGGAATATATTGAAAGCAATAGAACATTTGAAACGCATATGCCCAGAACATGTTTACATGTTGGAGGTGTAAACAAAAACAGGTAAAAGTAGGAAACGCTCGTTCCTGGAAATACTAAATACTTATCATCTGCCATATTTCTTTTTTGCATAAAAATAACTTCTCAGTAATAATTTATTTTTAATCTGTGTTTTTGTTTTTAGCTCAAAAAGATTGGTGGTGGTGGGTTTGGCGAAATCTACGAAGGTTTAGATCTTGTTACCAAAGAATCGGTGGCTCTGAAACTGGAATCTGCCAAACAGCCAAAGCAAGTTCTCAAAATGGAGGTTGCAGTCTTGAAAAAACTTCAGGGTTAGTCTTTGTTACAGATCATGTTTTGTCTGATAAATTGTATGCCAAATTCCCTTTATAATTGACCTCACATTTCACAGGAAAAGATCATGTGTGTCGTTTTATTGGCTGTGGACGCAACGACCGGTTCAATTATGTGGTCATGCAACTTCAAGGCAAAAACTTAGCAGAACTGAGGAGAAGTCAATCGAGGGGGGCCTTTTCCCTCAGCACTACTTTACGGCTGGGACACCAAATACTTAAAGCAATTGAAAGCATCCACGAAGTGGGGTTTCTGCACCGAGATGTCAAACCGGTAAGAACATGTTTGGAAATGCACAACTGTAAATATTTGATGGAATCAAGTGGTTTAAATTATTGGGATTTTTTTATTGTGCCAGTCTAACTTTGCCATGGGACGCCTTGTACACAATTGCCATAAGGTGTTCATGTTGGATTTTGGATTGGCCCGGCAGTACACGACTGCAACCGGAGAAGTCAGGGCCCCTCGACCGGCTGCTGGTTTCAGGGGAACAGTTCGCTATGCATCAATTAATGCTCACAAAAACAAGGCAAGACTATGTTTTATTGAATTTGTCAGTGCAAAACGTTATCACATAAAAATACTGGTGTTTTTATAATTCATACCAATGTATGTTCTACGTCAGGGCTACGAGTCTTGGCGAAAATTAACCAGTGTACCAACTCGCCCTGCTCACACCCAATCTATTCTCCAAAACCAAGAAAATATTGTTTTGGATGATTTAAGAGAGTTGGGGAAAAACTTTGGTTTTTCATAATTTATATGTGTGCTGTGGTGTTAGGCGATGGGCCATATCAAAAGGCTCCGCAGGCCGCTTTTGACCCACCGGGCTAGGGTTGGACAACTCTATTCTAAATGATATTCTCTCCAATTCTCTCCTATTTTAATATTTCAACCTTCACTAATTATTATATATGCAATGGTATCTCATCTGGGATTAATATTTTTCAGGAAATGGGTCGGCACGATGATCTGTGGTCACTGTTTTACATGCTAGTCGAATTCGTCAATGGTCAACTTCCCTGGCGAAAAATCAAGGAGAAGGAACAAGTTGGCTTGATGAAGGAAAAGTATGACCACCGCCTGCTTTTGAAACATCTGCCATCGGACTTTCGCCAGTTTTTGGACCATGTTTCCCAGTTGGAATATGTGGATCGTCCAGATTATAATATGCTGGCTGGCATCTTCGAGAGATGCATGAAGAGACGTGGCGTCAAGGAATGTGATCCTTATGATTGGGAGAAACCTTACAATGACAATTCTGTAACAACTACTACTACCACCTCAACAACAGTCATTACGAGGCCTCTTGGCCCATCTGGGTGTGTATTTTTAAATACATTTAATTTTACAATACCTCTAAGTGTATTACTTCTGACATCCTTACGTAGTTTTCTTGATTGTTGCATGGAAGAAATGTCGAGGAGTAATTTTATTTCATATGAAACTTTTGATATGGGACTACAGTGGATCATGGCTTTTGAGCGGGTTTGGCGCCGTATTAAAGTGTCGCATCATATGCTGGACCGCGTTGTTTTCTGTATGAGTGAATTACCATACCCCTTCCGTAATGTCCATGTCCATGGTAACACGAGTGGCAATGTAGCAAAGGCCTACCTTACCTACGCATGAGTGGATGGTAGTTACAGCATTGATTAGCGTAGAAATAATTGGGTGCTATGCAAGAATCGGCTATAAGAATTGACCAGACCGATTATCAAGGCTGTGAAAGAAAGAGTTTAGCTCACTTAGGAGTTAAGCGTTTAACCCACAAAAGTCTAAGTGATCTGTGTAGCTATCATCAAACGTCTGCTGCACATGCACTGTAAAATGCTTCCCGAGGAAGTGATGCACCCAACATCATTCTCAATCTTTTTTGAAACTTCATACACATGCTCTCCTTACTTTTTGCATTCATAATTTTATCTGTTTATTTGAAAGAGATTTTTGAAAAATAAACACTTTTTTTTGCATTTTTTAAATTCATGTTTGTTGGAAATTGGTTGATGAAAATTGTCAAGTTCAGTTTTGTCAAGTTTTGTCCTCGTGTTTGTATCTTCATATTTTAAGGATTTTTTTTTAATTTATTTATTTATTTATTTTTTTGTAATTAAATACATTTTTGGATTTTTTAAATTCATGTTTTTTTTTTTTTTTTTTTAATGATCGATGGAAATTTGTAACAAAATGAAATGAGCGTATTATTTTTTATTTAGGGCACTTTTTTTAATGGTATAGTACTGTCTTGTATGGGCATGAAGAAGATGATTGTTATAATAAGGGAAATGCTATGTTTGAATTGCTAATGACTGATACAAAAAAATTTAATGAAAGATAAAATTGCTTCGGGTTAGCTACTTTTTCCACATTGATTCAAGCAATTGTTCACAATTATTGTCATTGATTTTTGTTGTTCTTTTCCTAGGGCACCACCAAGCTCAAATATTATTGACAACATGTATGACGATGTCATCGTGCCAAGCTATCAGGACAACCTTGAAAATTATGAACCAGATGGTCCCGAAGCTGGTCGCAAGGAATATGAGCGTGAATTACGTCGCCGTCATCGCAGAGACGCCTTCATTCAGGATGTGGGCAACAACCACACTGGAACAGACGTCAAGGGCAATAAAATTATCGAGATTGATAATAACTGCAATGCAAATGTTATCCATTATAAGACGCATACTTCTGGAGACAAAGACGCTTTGTGTGTTGAACTGAAGGGGTCGACCACAGGTTGCGGTGGGCACCACAACATTGGCGGAGATGGAATAGAGCATGGAAAAAGACACGGACGAAAAGATGCTGGTGAAAAAGATACCGAAGATCGCAAGGATGAGGATGATGAGGAGGAATACGAGGAAGATGAGGAAAAGATGGGCAAAGATGGCACTACAGATAACCACGCACGTACAGGTTCTACAGATGTGCATTTGCGTGCCAACAGCGGTGGTGGTCTTTCCAATCGTCGACCTCGCTCCAAATTGCGGGTCAGCCGTTCCATGGAAGTCGAAGGTGGTGAGAGCAATGTGGAGTTGCCTAGTCCGAGGGTGAGAGAAATGACAGAGGAAGGCAGCTACTGTTCGTTTGAGGGTGGAAAGCAGCAGCAAGGAGATAGCGGGGGACGTCCCACCTCATGTGGCACCCCACCAGTGGATGGCAAGTATGAGAAGGATCAAAGTATTGGAGGTGGCCAAGGAGGTGGTGGCAATTCTGCGGGACGCAAAGATCACAAGCACAGGCGTTTCCACCCCACCAGCAGGACCAAATACCATAGGGATGTGTCGGTCACTCAGTTTGCCGTGGCAGACGATGACGCTGTATCTGCGCTGCAGCAAATCACTAAAGGCGGTGGCGCCATCACGTTAGTGTCACAGTGGAAGTCGCAGTTTGATGACAGCGAGGAGACTGACCACGAGATGGAGAATGCTCAGTTGCAATCGCCAGAACATAAGCAGGGCAAGCAACTGTCTCCCAATGATCAGCAAGGTGGAGAAAAACCCGAATCTGAGAAAGACAGTTCGAGTAAAGGTCCACGCTCTGCAACTGGCCAGGCTAATCAAGTTGTCGTTGCTGTAGTAACACAGACTACAGGTAAGCTTTTTTTGTTCCCTTCATCTGAAAATGTTAAGCACTGAACCCCACGGTTTATTCAAAATATTTAGAGGTAATTATTTGTTCGTAAACACATAGTTCAAACTACGAATTTATAACCCAATATGTAATGTGTGGAGGTAAACTTATGTTTTGCTGTGCAATAATAAATTGTATTTACTTTGACATATTCAGCCAAATTAATAACTTTTATAGTAACTGAAAACTTGAATTTAAATTGCGTTTGTTTTGGTACTAAATCTTATATGCAGGATGGTGTGGTGGGATGATATCTTGTGCTTATGGTGGCTTAATGTATTTGATGATGTGTGTTATGTAGTTTGGCTTTATTTACCTTAATTATAAATAAGTTATTGATTATCTGATTTACAGGAAGTGCTACTACTACTGACAAACGCCGTGAGTCACGTGAAATCAAGCGCGACCTGCTGCTGAAGATATCTGAGGAATCCAGAGATGTTGGAAACAATGGTGTTAGTAATGCTTCACCTAAAGCTCCCAGCCTTTCTAACGGCCACATGAATGGACACTTAAGCCCTAATCACTCTCCTCCACCTCCCGCATTCCCTCCTTCGCCTATGTCCATGCCCCAGCGAGAATCTCCCACTCAACCTCAGCAGCTTGTAAATGGTGTCAACAAGCAGCTTGACTATTTGAACATAGACTCAGATGCTGACGCTATATCAGCTGGCATCCCTAAGGTATGGAGCATGCCACAACTTTCCAACCACATTCGACCAGATCTTCAGCCCCCACGCTTACAGCAAGCCAGCTTTGATGAAATTGTTTATGAGGTGGACATGACCAGAAACGTGGCAGTCAAACAGTCTCCACCACCATCGGACAACTCTGACGGTGTCCGACCACCACTGGAGCGCTTGAATTCACAAGAAAGACGTCAGTCGCTACCATCCATTTCCAGGTTATTTTCTGCTGAGGCTGACACTCCTTCGCTCCAAGACGCCAATGGTTCACACCCTTCCACTGGACCAGCTCAGCCCGTCGCTCTCGAATTTAAACTCGAAATGAGGTTTGATACTCGTGGAGGATTAACAGTCACTAGAGCTGACCAAGGAGCCGATACAGATTTGCAACAGGTGCTTCCACCTGCACCAAAGGTGCCAAATTCTGTCTCACAATGCCCTCCTTCCTCAAATGGAGAAGTTGTTGTCAGCAAGATATCGTGCCCTGCCACTTCCGATGAGATTTCTGTGTACTATGATGCACCTTTAGCGAGGGAAGACCACATGGGCCGAAGGACTGAACCTCTGGAGCGCATTAGTGATGAAGGCGAGTTTGAGCTAGAATCCAAAGACGAATTTGACACTCCTCCGAAGGGAGAAGAAAGCCTGGCAGTCATGAAAGAGCTTGCCGGATATGGCGCCAAAACATCGGTCATAAGCTTGTCTGATCTCTCTGCGGCATTTCTGAAATCCAGCATGCTGAGATCGCGGGGAAATACGCCAGTGGGCAGTCGACAAGCTACACCCCCACCCGCCGCTGGTACCCAAACGGCCAAAAATCTGGAAGGTGCATCCCATCAAGTCAGTAAAATCGCCACTGTGAGGTTAGCGCAGGAAATGCCACGGATGTCTGCTAGCGAGTCCACCTCCCAAAGCAGAAACGAGCCAAGGCCTACAGCAAAGCCAAAAAACGATGCCAAATCTGATACAAGCAAGCGAGTAGCTCCTGAAGGACAAGTCACGCCACTGACGTCTCCTTCACTGGAAAATCCAACAGCCAAGAATGTGGCTGTGAATAATGCCAAAGCCGCTCAGAAGCCCATCCCAGCCAACGGCTATCCAAAGCCAGAGCTTAAAGCTGCTGGGAACGGAAATTCCAATGTCAGACTCGCAGTTTCGCCCACTCAAATTCCTGTTGTGTCCAACCGAAGCTTAAAAGCTATGTTCGGTACTAGTCCGGAACCCAACGAACCCCATTCTCAAAACTCGCCAGCCCACGATGGAAATTTTCTGCCTCCTCCACCCCCTGAATTCGCAGCAGTCACCTCAAAGGATGCTCAGCCCAAAATTCCACAGAAATCGCCCAGTATTTTGAGAAAGACTTCCAAAGCCGATCTCTCTGCAAAAGGTTCTGACAGCGAACAGCAGCTGCCTGTTCGTCCCCCAACAAGGCGGGAAAAGTCGACCTCGACGTCCGCAGATATAGATAAAAACAAGGACGATAACCGAAGCTTCAAAAATTATCTGCTTTCCACCACTTCCTCCAGAAAAGAGCAGGTTGTGGATACCAATGGCGTTCCTTTGGCAAGCCCTCGCAGGCTCAAGCGCAAGAGTTACTTGAAGTATGACGAAGTGATTGCCCCAAACAAGGATGAAAAATCTGGAAAGGGAGTTGTGGGCCATGCACAGGCCATCAGAAGAAGTGTAACAGCACCTCTGGCCCTGGATGAAAAGCGTGAGGAGAAAGAGCGGGCTGAGAGGCCACTGTCGGCGGAATATCACCTGAATTACAATCGTAGTTCTAGTACCGAGGACGGTGGCAGTGGTACCAGTAGCGCGGGCTACACTCCTGGCATCAGACGCCGAAGGCAGGGGATTGAAAAGTATGTGAGCGAGGAAGCAGACTCAAAACTGCGTTTCCGAAGGCGCCGGTCAAGTGGCGGTTCAGGCCGAGCGCTGTTGTTTTACAGCTCCGAAGAGGCCAAAGCGCGTGGTCTACCACGGGGAAGACATCCTACTCCGGGGCCTGGGGCCAATGAGGAATCTGGCAGCAGTGACACTAAGGATTCGTCCGACTCTCCTCGCAGCTTGGATCCGCAGCTTTTGCGCGGTTTGGGTAATTTCCGGAGCAGCAGTGGCAATGTTGCTGGTGGCAGGACAGGTGCCGAAGAAAATGCCGGTGGTAGTCAAGCCGATTCTGGGGACTCCTCTCCAGCCCACTTGCCACGACCTCCTGCTGGAGAACCTCCCTCGCATGGATGCATTGCAGCTAGGTGAGAAAATCACTTTTTTTTGTGTTTTTATGACCGTTTGACTCCCGGCCTCATCTCCCAAATTCACGTTTCCAATTAAGTCAAGGTAGATAAGCTGTTTAATGAAATTAATAACACGATTTTCTGCAAAAAAAAACGTGCAAGAAATTAGTGCCTTAGGTTTAAGAGGGATCACATCCCTATCCTTTTCAATTGGTCGGACTTGTGAATACTCACAGTTGAATGTGGGAGGTTTGGGTGGGGGTGAGAGAATTGTTTGGGGTGGCTTGATGGATCAGCAAGTGCATCATATTGTTGTTTTTCACTTTGAAATGGTAGATTTTTTAAAAATTAATATAAAAGTTTGAAAAATGCCCGTTATTTTGCATACGCTGCCAGCAGGTGGCAGCATATGGGATAGGCAAGTTGTGAGTGCAAAAATTCATATATTAATTTAATTTTAAAAAATCTACTATTTTAACGTGAAAAATGACACGAACATGAGCTTGCTGATTTATAAAACTATTTTAAACAATTTTTATTTTTATTTAATCTTTTTTGTTAGACTGTGAGTGTCATTGCATATTTTCCCATTGAAGGGGATAGGGTTGTAATCGGCCTTAACGAACTTGAAACAAAGACTTGTTCAGTTGCTTTATTATTAGTTTTATATTAGTTGCATACTTTATTAGTTTTATACAAGTTGCATACTTTATTAGTTTTATACGAGTTACATATTTTATTAGTTCATAGATATAGCTTTCGTCAATTTTTAAAATCTCGGGTAGACGTCCTGTTAAAATATAAAGATGAAGTCGATTCCTACTTTTCATTTGCAAAACTTGCCCTAAATTTACCCTGCGACTTCTGAAATCCACGTTATTGTATTATATTGTAAAAAATATTAGTTTCTTCAAATGTCGAGCAGTTGATCACAAAAAATCTGACTTACTGTGAATTGTCTGTATACGAGTCATTGGTTGCTTTTATAAGTGGTTGTTTATGCAACTTAGGCCCAAAAAATAGTATTTTATTCACGTTTCGTTTTTGGTATGTGCAGCGTAGCTGGTGCTTCTGTTCAACAACAACACCCAACAGGCCATCTGCATTGGCAAGGAATATTTTCTGAAAAAATGGTACTGCTTTGTCAGACTTGTTTATCCTACTAACTCGCATGATTTAAAGCAACAAAACAGTAGTGATTAGTGCTCGTTAGGTGCGCATATATGATTTTATACCAGTTCTAGTTGCTGGGGTAACACAGTATATAGTTCCAGTTTGATTAATGCACCATTGACGCTTCTTCACAATATTATGCACATTGCAGAATCGTGTTTAATATTCTTGTCCATCAAATGTATGCTGATCTGTCATATCTTCACTTTATAAAAAAAAAATTAAGTTATTTGGATCAGATTTTATTACGTACAATTGCAAGAACGAGAACCCTTTATTTATGTATTTATATATAAATATAACATGTTAATTGTTCGTTTCAAGAGTGAACATTATACCTTATTTCATCAAATGTAATTCACCCTTTTCCCCCGCAGACTTAGAATCGCGGGTGTGTGAGTGTACGGTCCAGGCGATAATTGCCGAATGGGCTACATATATCCAGCTACTTGGAAACATAGTCCTGGTCGTTTAACCAATAAACTTATCTGGATACATGTGTTCAAGTTCAATAATCTTGTGCCTTCCGCACTATATTTTTCCTCATCTTTTCCAAATATTATACCTAAAAAGTCGCACTGAAAGTTCCTTCTCGTGTGTACATTGTTTACATTTAGTGCGTTTCCCGATTGTTGTTGTTACTTTAAAAATAAATTGTAAAAGATTTTCTAAAATGTATTTTTTTTGATATTGGTAATACACTGAAATCTTACAATCGATAGCATCTTATAATTGATGAAATGCGGTATTATGGTTTTATATACATGTATAAAGTTGACTGAAAAAGTTAAATCTAGTTTGAATGTCTTTTAAATATTTTTTTAAAACTGCAACACTTTTGTCATGATTTGGTTTTATTTATCACTGCAATTAAATTACACGTATGTTGCATATCAGCTAAAACCAAGTATAATTGAAACACTTTGATAAACTAATATGGCTGCTGGCGTAGCTCCAACCTTGACTCAACATAGGATTAATGTTTTGATATTTTAGTCCAATTTTCTTTTGAAAAAGATTCGTTGCTTTTGACAAATTTATTACTCTGTCAAATGAAAAATAATTGCTTTTCGCCACCATATTCTTTTACGAACAGCCTTTGATAGCTTGGTCATTTGCACAAATTTTGTTTATTCTTAAATTACAATCTACTTAGTTCAGGGAGTTATTTAATGTATTTCTGTTATTTTGTTTTTCAGACGCAGGCGTTATAGACCAGCTAGTATGTTTGAGGTTCACACACCTTGCAATGAGTCTTCATGACTGGAGCAATATGTTGCTGGTGGCATCTACACGTGTTGATCAACTTGCCGCTAACCTCGCCTGCCCCTTATTCTTTGCAGCATTTGTTTTGCACGCTACAGCAGCGTGCTCAACGGCCACTCCAACATAATTTATGGCATTTCTGCAGGCAGGATAGCAGTGATTTCGTTTCGTAAGCGTTGTATTTATTGGAGTTTCGCCATTTGGAGAAGGCAGGAAGAACGTTCAAGACCCACCTGATCTCTCCCTTGCACCTGCTTCTATCCACGCAGATTCCAGTGCAATAACAGTGGGCTGCCGAATGTGATCAACGTTTGGTGGCTTTGCTCGAGTCATCTTCGCGCTCACCTGCACCCTCTCGCCAAAAGCGGCTAATTTTGTTTGCGAATTCTCTGACTCGGCAGCTGTCCAATGCATCAACTATACTACAGGTCAGAGGTGGCCAACAGGAACTGGACTGCCAGTTCCTATTTTTTAATTATTTGTGTTCTAGTCTTGCCAAAACAACCTCGGAGGATAGCGGGGCAGCTAGCCCAATCGATACCAAATTGCACAAAATAGAGGACAGGATTCCAAAACGGACGTTGCGATAACCAGAACGACTTGTCTTTCAATAAGACCGACAGTGTATTTGCGTACCAACTGTGGGAATTTGAGCAAAATTGCATGCTTTTCAAGTTCTGAGTACGGACTGAAAAACCGACTTCAGTAAAATATCGACGTATTTGTAAATACAGTAATACTAATCCTAACCCATATACTTTGCTCAGTCACAGTAGTACGAATGGGACCGTCTTTTGTTTTTCACTTGTGCTAGCATTTATGGCCGTTCAGTTTCAGTTAGTGGACTGTTGAGGTAGCGGCGAGCCTTAATTTTGGAATTAACTTGCAATTTGGGCAGCTCATTATTTTGTTCTTGCCAATTCTTGGAGAGGCACGCATGCCAGTAATAGCCTTAATTAAAGGTGTGTCGAGGGGAAGCCTGTCAGTTCAAGTTTACACGAACCTTTCTACATAGTGTTTGTAAAGATGGCGAGTTCCAGTGACATTATGATTTGAACGTATGTTGCATATTAGCCAAATCATTAAGTGCACCCAACAAATATCCAGGTGAGAGGCGTTAAAAGTAATTTCAGAAGCAGACCTTGCACACCTTTAAATAAGATCTGATGTTTATGCTCAGGTTGTACTTCAAATGGCCATTATTGTTTAATTATATCCTAGTACTGTATTACTATTGAAAATGGTACATAATGTGTTTCTCTAGTCTTGAGATAATCAATTTTGCCACTTAGTGGTGCTGTTTTCATTATGGTATAACGTAAATTGCATCAGGGAGGGAAGAAATGGCTCGAGGGGAGAGGAATGCATGTTTTTCCAATCATGCTTCAGATTCATTCGATGGTGCGTTGTTTTTCGAGCATTTCTCGTAGCTGCCGCCACCATTTCGTTCTAATAGTGCTTTTAGTAGTGTTATACATAAGTACCATGAGGCATTAACTTAACGAATTGCTGCAATGTGCATAACTTACAGAGACATGAGAATGTATTTGAAATTATTCAAGGCCTTGCTCTTGAATACTTGTCGTGTAAGCCACACCAGTCTTTGCCCTTTTAAGGCACAACACTCTTAGTTTAAGAGTATCGTTGTTATTTGAGGCTCAAGAGTTGAACTGTTACAAATCTTGGGTAACATGTTTTACTGCACAGGAATGGCTTGTTGTGGGTCCATATTGTCTACCTAACAAAATTCATCCCAAAAACCAGTATGAAGAAATTGCCTGAAATCTTTGCATAATCTCAAACAGTGTTATTTAACGTTACCATGACAATTTTTGTTTTCACTTTTGGCAAGCATGTATAGCGCACAAGATTGCACTTCAATGACAACTTCCTACCGCTGCTGCAAAGCCCATAATAAGCTTTAGTTGCTTTGTTGCATAAACAATTATTGCTTGTCCTCCCAATAGTGAATGTTGTCAAACTTTGCAAAACAGTGATACTCAACCTTCTAATACTGAATGCCGGAAAAAAAATGTGCCGTTCTAGGAAACCTAACATGAAAATTTGGCATTTATCTTTATGACGATGATACTGAAACATGTTATGACATTACTACCGTAGAAGACCTTTGGTCATTACTCATTAGTGGAACAGGTGAAATTCAAGTGTGGTCTTAATCAAGCAAAGCTAAAATCTCCTTAATTGGAGATGTCAAAGTGCAAGATACTCTTCCATTGGCTTAGATGCGTTGGTTCTTGTATTCTCTTACATGTCTCGATATTTTTGAACTAATTAGCTAATTGAGACACTCATTTTTGCCTAATTATAAATCGTTGCAATCACTGTAAAAGTTGGCATAGTGCTTAATAAGAACCACCAGAAGCAGATTGTTTCTTATTTCTTCATTAGACATCTATCATTTATTTGCCTATCGAATAAGTCGCCAAATTATATCCATACAATGGGAATTAAACATTTTGTTCTTTCAGTTTACCATTTACCAATGCTTTTTTAACACATAACGAGGTGAATTTTGACAAAGAACATTGAACAAAGCCATCCATCTCAAGAATTCTTGGAAAATTGGAAATTTCGACCCTTTCCAAATTCCATAGGTGACTTTGAACTGTTCGTACAAAAGCAGACCAGCTTCATGGTGAAAATTCTAGTCACGTGCTCAAAAAGCACGCTGGTCTTTTTTGGTAAAGGATCATTTTGTTACAGAATTCAGCAAAACCAATACTTTTAATTGGTATTTATTGCCCATGTATATTTATTATTAATTTAATGCCTTAATGATTGTCGAATCATGAAATGACGAATCAAATTACTAATATTCTAATTATATTTATGACTAAAGCTCTCTAATAAATACAAAGGCATTCAGGTTAAATTTGTAGCCAAAATGTGATGTGCAATGATGTTTTGCATATTGAAGAAACTAATGATTCCTGTACTATGTGGGATATGATTTTTACTTAATAATTAGGTTAACCAAAAGTTATTTTACAAATCTTTTCCGAAAGCCAATGTGTTTGCAGATCTGGGTTCTGTGTTATACTTCAATCCTCCATGAGTCCATGGCATTTAAGAGACGTAATTAAGGTTGTACAAATTTCAGCCAGTTTATAATATTTTGTAAGACTGATAGGGAAAATTGAAAGTCAGAAGTGAGGTTTGAAACTTGAGTTGTACTTGACATTGTGATTATATTTAGGTTTGGTCATTCGTCCGTTTGAGTCAGGACAAAATGATCCTGAACTCAAATTCATAGCTCTCTATTGTAGTTAACTGCATTACTTTTTCGTTTCTTATTAATTTTGTTGATTTTTTTTTTGCATTTTGTTGAATTATGCTGTTGTTAATTTTTTGTTAGTCAAAGAATCCACATAGGAGAAGAATTTGCCGTCCTGCAACGGTTATTCAGAAACGGTGCCAAGGTTTTAGTGCTATGCATTAGAAAATGTGGCATTGCTGGCCGATTTCAAGTCAACATTTTTTCCAAGGTAAAAATGGTTCGATTTCTGGCAACCCCTGTCCATCTCTGTATTGCAGAATATGAAAAAAATAATATATTTTTTGGAAGAAAAGCCAAACAAGTAGTGGATAAAATAGGAAGTGTAAATGTCATGCTTTTGACACCGGAAGAATCCATTTCAAACTAATATTTCAAATCAATCTGATTTTAATTGACTATTATACACTATTTTATTATACAAATTATTTGGTGATTTACTAGTCACGTGGCAAGCCTTTGTTTCGCATTGTTAAGTTTTTTTTTGGAAAATCAGGAGCCTTGTTTGTTTCCGACCCATTTTTATGCACTTTTCATTGAAATTTTTCTATTAGGGATGCTCGAAGAATGGATTCTGTGGTCGTGTTGAACCCAGAAAATTTGACAAGCAAAATAATATTTTGCTAAAGTCATGAAAGATCATGATAATAATAATAATATCCCTTGAAGCATGTGATTTAATTTTTTTTTCCTAAAATTGAATAACTTCAAAATTATATGAATTAAAGCATCACACCTATTACAAGAATGTAATGAAAAAACTATAATCTCTTCAAAATACCATAGCTTTGTTTTTCTCACCATTTTCCACATTTAATTTTGGAAATGGAAATAAGCATTTAGAAAATTTATAATTTGATTATTAATGCCGAAATTGTATATTCGCCTACAGGTGCTCGTAAATCGTGAGTTGTTTTTTCATTTTTAATATATACTTGACAATTGTGTCGCCCTATGAACGATTAAATTATTTCTCTGAAATTATGTGATGCAGCTACCAATATTACCATTGCTGATCTTTTCGAGAATGGAATCGTGTGCTATCGATAAATGTGTTGTTGACAAGAGAGTGTTTCCATGCTTTCAATTAGACTTAAATACTGTGAATTGAAAGGTAAGTGTGAAAGCGAGAAAGTGGCGCGATTTAACTAGCCAAAAAAATGTTGAACCTCTTTTATGTGCGAATGTACTTGTAAAAATGCAAAACTTGTGATTTCTTTTGTTTAATGTTTTTACTTCTCTCGTAACTGCACTGTAATTTGTTGTTCTCGGTTGATTATTAAATATTTTACCAAAAAATCATTTAAGGTTTTTTCGAGATGACATTGGCATGCTTAACAAAGTTGGATGACCGCTGACAAGGATTCGTCAGAAATAAAAATTCGAGCATTGGAAACTGCAAGTGAAAATTTCATGTAAGTGGTAATTCCATTGTGTAATACAGTGACGACAATCTGTTTTATGTACTATTTGCTATTTGAAGAGGGATTTTTACATAAATTATTCTTTGAACAGGAATCAACGGGTTTGATATTTATTGAACGAGGAAGTTATGTATTTTTATCAGCAGCAGAGTTGACACCGTTTGTTTCACAGGCAAGTTTCCACTTACAGTATTCAAATTTCAATTTACATAAAATCTGTTTTTCACCTCCTCCACTAACGTACAAGTATGTCGAAGTGTCGTACATTCTTAATCATCTAACATGCTCAACAGGTAAAATTCTGTTTGAAAATCGTTGATGCATTGGTATTTTAGACTTTCAAAGAGACATTTTAAGAAAGTGCAGGTGAATAATTTTTAATGATAAGTAAATATTCTTGGATGTCCAAGAAGGAGGACCAATGTCTTTTCCCAGATATAAGATCGTTTTGTTTAGATATCAATTTCAAAAGTAAACAGAAATGTTAACGCTTGTTAATGTTAATGCTTGCCATGGAAATTGCAGATTCCCGAAACAGCGTTGTGGTACGTATAATGGTTCATCTAGCAAATGGACACAGATTTCAATTTTTTAAACCTGATGCATTTATATCCCCTATTGTTTTTGAAAGTCGGGAAATGTGCTTGAATTTTTAGCAAATGGAAAAAGTCAGGAATTATGCTTGAAATCCTTTAAGCACTTACTAAACTTATCAAAACCTAATGCAATGTTCCGGAAAAGTTGGCTATAAAGCGAAAAAGCCGTATAACGAATCTATTCTTTCTGCATTGTGATTTTCTTTTTTTTTTGTCCTTCTTAAACAGAGTAAAACCCATTAGTTGTTTTATTGTTAGCCAAGCCGACCTTGTTTGTGTAAATTGGAGTAACTTATCAAATTTTTTGGCCACTTTCTCTAATTACAGCATCCTTTTTTTTTGGCCGTATAACGAAACATTGTGGGCCGTAAATCGAAACAGTGCCATAATTAAAAAAGGCCGTTATAGCGAAAGGACGTATAAGCGAGGTATAGGTGTACTATAATAATAAGATAATTGTATTGGTCTCCATCACAATTGAAAGTGCAGAACTCGTAACAGAAGAAGGCTAGTACGAATGTTAAATTTTAAAGAAATGAGATTGATTTTGAAATTCAACACCCAAGAATGATTATAATGAAAAACAGAATTTATTGGCGGGATAGGCGGGTCAAATCCAAAATACACATCGGTAACGAAATTTTCAATAAAACTGCAATGTAAATGTTAAATTAGGGCAGTATTTTCAACCAACTGCAACATTTTAAACGTAGTGGTTACAATTAGAGAAATTAGGCGTCCTCTAATAAGCGCAAAACATCAACAAGTTTTCAAGTCTGATATAAACAAAAGTTATCATGAACAAAAGTTGTGTGTGACCCTTTACACAATGCTTTCCACTAGCGTCATTCTGTAAAGTATGCTTGATAAAGCATGTCTGATGAAACACTCAATCTGAGTTCAAGGTTCCATCTATGTTTCAAGCAGGTCACAAGCTGGTCCCAAGCTGCTACCGAGCTGCTCCCAAGCAGCCCTTGAGCAGCTTTAAATTGCTTCTAAGAAGCTCCCAAGCTGGTTTAAAGCTGCTACCGAGCTGCTCCCAAGCAGCTTTCGAGCAGCAATAAGTTGCTTCTAAGCAGCTTCGAGTTGCTTTCAAGCAGCTCCTAAGCTAAAACCAAGCTGGTTCCAAGCAGGTCACAATATGATCCTAAGCTGCTACCAAGCTTCTTCCAAGCAGCTCTAAGCTGCTCCCAAGCAGTTCCAAGCTGCTTTTAAGCAGCTTCACAGCTGCTTTTAAGTAGTTTCTTAGCAGCTCTAAAATTGCTCCCAAGCAGCTCTCAAGCTGCTCCCAAGTTGCTTTCAAGCAGGTCACAATATGATCCAATGCTGCTACCAAGCTTCTTCCAAGCAGCTCTAAGCTGCTCCCAAGCAGTTCCAAGCTGCTTTCAAGCAGCTCCACAGCTGCTTTTAAGCAGCTTCTTAGCAGCTCTAAAATTGCTCCCAAGCAGCTCTCAAGCTGCTCCTAAGTTGCTTTCAAGCTGCTCGAAAGCAGCTCTAATCTGCTCTACTGCAGCTGTTAAGCTGCTTCTAAGCTGTTCCTAAGCTGCTCCCAAGCAGCTCCTAAGCTGCTCTCAAGCAGCTACTAAGCTGCTCAGAAGCCGCTCCCAAGCAGCTTTCAAGCAGCTCCCAAGTAGCTTTTAAGCTGCTCTTCTGCTCTATTCAGCTCTTTAGCTATTTTTAACTCTTCAGCTCTCATCAGCTCTTTTCAGCTGTTTAGCTCTTAGCTTTCAGCTGCTCTTAAGGTGCTCTCAAGCATTTGCCAAGCAAGTTACAAGCTGGTCCCAAGATGGTCAAAGCTGGTCCCCAGCTGCTATTGAGCTGTCCTCAAGCAGCTCCAAGCTGCTCATAAGCCGTTCCCAAGCAGGTCACAACCTGGTTCCAAGAAAATTACAAGATAATTTTAAGCTGCTACCGAGCTGCTCCCAAGCATCTCCTGAGCAGCTCTAAGTTGCTCTTAAAGCAGCTCCTAAACCAGTCCCAAGCTATTTCCAAGCAAGTCACAATCTGGTACTAAGCTGCCCCAAAGCAGCCCAGAGCAGCTCAAAGCCACTACAAAGCAGCTTCCAAGCTGCTTTCAAGCATCAAGCATCAAGCTTTTCGCTGCATCAAGCTGCTCTTAAGCAGCTCTACAGCTGCTCTCTCTAGCTCTTCAGCTTACATTAGCTTTGTTTAGATGTTTAGCTCTTTGCTTTCAGCTGCTCCCAAGATGTTTCCAAGCTGCTTCCAAGCAGCTCCTAAGCTTGCCTCAAGAAGCTCTTAAGCTGCTTCCAAGAAGCTCCCAAGCACCTATCAAGCTGCTTCCAAGCAGCTCCCAAGCTGTCTTCAAGCAGCCGCGAGCAGCTTCAACTGTTCTCACAAGCAGGTATTAAGCTGGTCCCAAGAAGGTCACATGCTGGTTTTAAGCTGCTACCAAGCTGCTCCTAAGCAACCCCAGAGCATCTGCAAGTTGCTCCCAAGCAGCTAAAGTTGCTCTTAGTTTCAAGCAGTTCACAATCTGGTACCAAGCTGCTTCCAAGCAGCCTATAGCAGCTCAAAGTTCTTCCAAGCTGCTTTAAGTTGCTTCTAAGAAACTTTAAGCTACTCATAAAAAGCTTTAAGTTGTTCTTACGCAGCTCTAGGTTGCTCTTAAGCAGCTTTTAGTTGTTCCCAAGCAGCTCTAAGTTGCTCCCAAGCAGCTCTTAAACCACGCTTAAGCTGCTTCCAAGACACTACAAAGCAGCTTCCAAGCTGCTTTCAAGCAGTCTCAAGCTGCTCTTAAGCAGCTCCACAGCTGCTCCTAAGCCACTGTTAAGCCGCTCTTCAGCTCTATTCAG
>JAQGBW010002916.1:0-17978 GCA_034698625.1 Julus scanicus
ACGGAGCCCTACCGTCAATTTGCATGCTAAACGTGAATTTAACGCGGAATTTAACCGTTTAACAGAGCATGCGCACTGGGGTCAAAATTAACGGTAAGTGAAACGTACGTTTCTTGCTAAATCTCTCTATTATTAACATTACGGAAGACAATTTTATTCAAGACTTGATTTCACATTTGGAAAAAGATAAAAAAAATTATCCTTAAGAACTTTGTGGTAACTTGAGTTTAAAAACTGTATAGTACACGCTCAGCAGTCAATGGTTTTTCAAGGAAACGAGGCTATGTCCTAATGTTACACTTTTAATTTCGTTCTCATTGAAGATATCGCTAAATAAACAATTTCCACAATGGTAACACCTATTCTAATGCTCGCCCATCGAGGTAACAACAATTGAACTAATGTCGTTTATCCACAGTGAGTTCAAGGTGAAAAATTATGAAGTAAACCGTGAGGCCGACTTTATATGATACAAGTAGAAACCCCCGAGGAGCGTCGAAGTAAAAAAAAAACAAAACACGCGAGAAGGACGTTTGGGATTGGTCTCGATTCGAGCATAATAAATTCCGAAAAGTGTTGCTTTTGCCCATGAAACGTGGGGCTTAGAAAATAATTTGGACCGGTCTGGTACGCCACACGCAAAGGCTGATTTTGCTCTGGCCTTGTAATTAAAAAATTGTCAGGCGCTGTTCAAAACGCCTGGAAAAACCCTACTAAGAAAGCCTTGTTCTGTTCTTATCTCGTTTTTTCAAATTTATTCCTCGCTGAAAATATATCAACTATGAAATGCGAGAGTGGCGACGAAAGAAGTTGCTCACGTCTCCATTTTGGACTTATCAAAATTGTGGGACTTAAATTTAGAACAGAAAATCTGAACTCATCATTGGGATAAATTGCATGTTGTGCAATGTTATAATGGCAACATTCTAGAATTCAAATATAATGTCTTAAAATCAGTCTTAAAAATTTGTAAGATTTGAAATACTTTATGAGGATCCTAAGCAGTTTTTGAGAGTGGAGTGAGAATATTAAGTATGCATTTTTGTAGAATATGATGTATGATAGAATTGAATAATATAGATTGATAGAATTGAACTATCACTGCACATACAGAATTTGAGAAAATTGTATTAAGAAGTTTTATCGACATGCAAGTTTCATACAATTTTACAAATTTCCAAATTTGTGATAAAAAATAGCTAGGACAGTCATACTGTGTGTAAAGTTAATATATACCTATATTTTGAAAAATATTACAATGCAGTTTCCCATTTTTACAAATAATGATCGCCATTAATTGGGTTTATTTCAATGAAATCTACATACAGAATTTGAGAAAATTGTAACATTTTTATTAGAAAGTTTTATCAACATGCAAGTTTCATACAATGGTTCAAATTTATGAAAAAGAACAGTTATTGTCAGTCATACTATGTGAAGTTAAATAGACCTATTCTGAAATTTGGCCATGCAGTTTTCCAATATCTATAATTAATGGTCATCATCAATTGGATAAATAGATGTTAATTTATTCATTTTTATTGGTTAAGATTGTCTTTAAACTCGCCTTAAGCATGAATTCCCAGGTGTTAAAAAACATATAATCACTTTAAGAACTAAAACAAGTACATCTTTATTTAGTTGATTACAGTTATTGAGAACAAATTACTTTTTCCTGATTTTTTATGTGCTTTTTCTATACATTTGGTTTCAACTATTGTAACAAAGCAACCAATTAATCAAACCACAGACACCTTTTTGTGCGTAAAATCATGCTAAAGCGCTATTGTTTCTCCCTTATCGCCCGAGGGTCGCTCATTAATGAGCGGATGAGAACAACCTCATCGTATGCTGATTCAATAACATTTTTTATCTATTTTCAAACAATGTATTCATAAAAAAGTAGATTTCAAGGCTGTGAAATTCAGCAGTTCCATTGGTCAATTTTTATTTATTTTTTTTAAATACATGTACATGTAAATAAATTATACATGTAGTCCTAGATTCATCATCATGTCAGTCATTAGCTAAGATGTAGTCACCGAATAGATTTCAGCTGATTTGTATAAATTTTATCCAAATCAGCTGAAAGGCACTCGCTGCTTTACTATGTTTTCACCTGGATTTCAGCTACAGTTTTAGTTAAAATCCATTCCGTGACTTCAACTAATAAATACATTTTCAAATAAATGGATTTGGGCTGTTGTTATCGATGTTGAAATTTAAAAAAACACAACAACATCAGCAGTAGGGTGTCTTTCTAAGAATTTTGGCATGCAATAACAACAATTCAAATTGGTTAATTAAGCCCAGTTAAATTGCAAGATTAAAACGAGCGATTTTGTTTATAACGTCACAGGAATTTATGATACGCAAAAATACGGGTCACGTGACACGTGCAGCGCCACCTATTTACGTAGGTAAAGTTGATTCGATACTATCTTATAGTGCTAATCACTCTATAATGACTGACCAGTCACAAGGCCCCCCGATAAGGTATATATTTCCTGAGAATATATATGTATATATATATATATATATATACCCACCTCGTATGATTACCGGGGGGTTTTAGTTGCCAATTTTGCTGCCTTGAATACCAATTTTGTTATTGAGGGAAATTAATTTATACCGAGCTACATAAAAATCAATGATAACGTTTGGGGATAAAAAATTGATTGTTTTTTTTAACAATACCCTCGTACGTTTTTTGTTTTGCAATGTTTTACAAGCTCCATTTTATAAAAAATGTCCAAGGGGATCATTTTTTATGATGTGTTTTGAAATATAAATATTGATGATCAGAATGATCCAATATAATTTTTTATTGTCTTCCGTGATGATTTTTTAAGGTTTATAATGCTATAATTAATTTCTAAAAAAAAAATTTAAAATCAAAGTAAACAGACAGTTTGTTATAGAGTCAGTTCAAAAACCTGTGTGTATTTGTTGACGTCGTTGTTTAGGTACAAGTTCACAAGCGGCGGTGAAGCGGAAGTGTAACGGCTAACGGCTGTGACTCGGCTTACGAGGCGGCGTAACGTCTTACGAGAGCTTTCATAAAATTGAAACAGTAATGCTTATTACTATCTATGTTTAAGCCACCAATTTTTAATTCAAACCAAACTTTCCATATTTGTGTTATATACAAGTTCTCCAGCGGCGGTGAAACGAAAGTGTAACGGCTAACGGCTGTGACTCGGCGGGTTAACGGCTTATGGAAACTTTCATGAAACATGAAGTAGTGCCTATTACTTACTACCCATGTCCAAACCACCAATTTTTAATTCAAACCAAACGTGCTTATTTTTGTGAATTTTTGCAAGTTGATTATATACAAGTTCACCAGCGGGAGTGAAACGGAAGTGTAACAGCTTACGACAACTTTCATGAAACAGTAGTGCCTATTACTATCAATGACTTTATCACCAGATTTTAATTAAAACCTAAATTGCCATATTTTTGTTAATTTTTTGCAAGTTCATTTTATACAAGTTCACCAGTGGCAGTGAAACGGAAGTGTAACGGCTAACGGCTGTGGCTCGGCTTACGAAAACTTGAAATAAAACAGTATTGCCTATTACTATCCATGTCCAAGCCACCAATTTTTAATTCAAACCAAACTATTCATATTTTCTTCATGTTTTGGCTGTTTTTTATGTTTTTATCACCACGTTTATTGTGCTTTTCATGTTCGAGGTGAACTACATTGCATACAGATACATGACCGCATTTGTCGGGCCAAATACAAGTACAATTCAGCCATATTTAAGCACCATGTGATGACTTTGCTTCTATGAGGGCCTTGTTCAAAAAACGTGATTTCGTTGTTCCAATTTATCAAAAATTACTGTTTTTAAGTTATTGCATTAATACTTTCTTTCGATTTGCAACCAAACGTTATAGTTACCCATTAATTATCCGTTGTTCAGGTCGTTTGTGCTTATTTCATGATTGTGCCTTACTATTTCTTAAAAAAAAACTTTACCATGGCATGATGTCATTGTAATGATATGCACGCATCGAAATTCGTGCTGTAATGTTCACGACAAACACCTGCGTGACTGAACTGGTTTGGTTTTGCTATTTTGACATGGGAATTTCTAAACATTTCATTTGTAAAATTGAAGAAAGTTTTCAGAAATGTATGGAATGTCGCAGTATGAAAAACTGTTTTCTTGATGTCGTTACTTAAAATTACCCTACCTAGCGTGGTTAGGATGTTGTATAATAAATACAGTTGCCACTTTACTGCGCATGCTCAGCCATGCACTCAAATGTGGGCCTGAATGCTTGGTATGTAAGTCGCTTGGTAAAAGCGCCATAAACTGGACACATCTGTTCAGTTTTTCTGTCAACTTTTGGTGGATTCACCTCAGCATTCAGAAACATGTTGATGTGTTTAACGTTTCAGGTTTGTCTTTGAGTGTTTGCCTGTTTCATGTTGCGTGTTGCATGTTGTCTTCAGTGGAGACCGTGCTTAATGCCTTGTACGCACTATAGGAAACACGAAACAAGGTTTAGCAAATGTTTGCGATATGTGGATGCTCACCAGATTTCTGCAACCAAGTTTCAGCAAACATTCGGTTAAAAAAACGTTTTTCCATGAAACATTTCGGTGATCGCTCAAGAGGCGGTGATGATCAAAGGAAACATTGTTTCCTGGTCAAGGCGCTCCTACCAAGGCTTCCAAGCGAATTATACTACGGTGATGACAAATATGTTAACGAAACCAAGTTTCGGCAACTTGGTTTGCATAAAATTTTGTTTCAGTATCATGTTTCCATCAGTGTGTACTAAACATTATGAAACAGCTTTTGTTTAAGATCAGAAAATATTAAATTATGTTGTTGGAATACATAATGATAAACATTCCAAAAATGGTTCCTAATAATTAAAATTCATAAAATGCTATTATAGATTTTTTTTCAAAATATATATGTATAGTTATTCTATAACTATAGGAGATGAATTTCAGAAATAAGCAGAAAAAAACAAAATTCTTAACCGGCGGCAAGGTTTAATGTTAGCATAAAGAATACTGGAGATATTAGTATGCTAAGAAAAATCGTGTTATAGAAAACAGCTTAAGGGGCATGTTATTTCCAGATGTCCTATCACATCAACATATTCTGTGTATCCGAATTTCCAAAAACATCGTTCATGTATACGTGAATAATGTGTATATGCCAAAGATACGCTCTTTGAATGCAACATAGTACTATGTCCATGAAATAAATTTTAACAAATGTGTCAACATGAATTAATTTAAATTTCATTATTTTCTAACATGACATTTTCCAAATTATAAAGCAATGTAGTCGAGAAATTACAAGTTTTCAACAAAAAATGAGCACGATGAAGTCGTTACATATATGCATGTTAACCACATGTCAAAATTGTGAAAACGTTTTTCCAGAATTTGTTGATCCAAATTTTTGCACTATGGTCATAGAAAATTCCATGAAAAATAAAATTCTTCAGCATCTTTAATAAAATAGAAACGTTTCAGTAAATATATATGAAAACAATTCAGTAGGTTTGGACAAACTATGTTTTAGACAAACATTTTTATTGTACATTTTACTGTAAATTGCATATAAAATATATATACATATTTTATACACATTATTAAGAGAATTTGTGGACATAGTGAGTTGCATTTTAAAATTTTGTACAGGTGGGCATAAAGTTTAACACCCTCTTAACAAAACTTTGAAAAAGTATTGTTATAATAATAAAAAAAAATGAATTCTTTTGGAAACCTTGGCAATGTTGGGGGAGAACTGTGTTTTTTTATATACATAATTATTTGTGGACAAAGAAGCCAGTGATTGTTTGGAGAAGGGGTGGGGTCAGTTATGTCCCAACCGTGAAACACGGGGTCATTCTTACATAAACCTTAATTCGTATGGCGCTGAGTGCTGTCAAGGTGTGATCACTGGGGCGCAAAATGCCACAACAGCATCCATTGTGTCTCGTTTGTCCCTGAAAACATGTCCTCAACTTAACCTGTCAGCATGGGTTGTTTCAGTCTGGTCCACCAAACCAGTTTTCTATCATTTTGGTATGCGTGCATAGTGTCCATTCATCATTACTCATTGCACGGTGGCGTTCGTTATCAGTTTCCAAATTCCCAGCGCCATCTGTGATGCATTTTACGCAACTGATATCTGCCTATGGTTTCCTGTGGCAAAACTGCATCAGATTCGGATTTGTAATGTTTGTTTGTTTGCCTTTCATAGCATATCAAACCATATATTGATTGCCACACATGTCCATATGTTTTACGTTTACAAAGATAATTGAAGGTTTCAATTTTAAGAGCAGATTTTATGAACACTTTGTAATTTTTCAGTTTTTTATCATTAATAAATCAATGTGGGGAGGTTGCTTCATTTTATTTATAAAAAATGGGAAAAAAAATACCTCTCCTGTTATTAAACCTTCAGTAAAAACTAGTCTAACAAGGCCAAAAAAACTGAAAAAAAATATTGTTTACTTTTTACCAAACCACTATAAGTAATGGCTATTTAAGAGAAATTGACATTGAGCATTCTTTTCGAACAAACAAAAGGTATCATCACTTGTATGTAAATGGCTTAAAAACCTTAGGCGGCTGGAATGCCATACAAATAGAATGGCATTCCAGCCACGTTAAGGCTGTCAGCCACCTATTTGAAGTTTCCATAAGAATGACGAGTAGGGAAAGTATGTTACAAGCTCGTTTTGTTATTAATTTTTCATGGCATGTCTACATTAATGTGCAAATGTGCGAATTAAATTAATCATAATGTATTTTTAGAAAAGGTCATGCGCATAAACCCACGGATTTTGTGACAAACAACGCTAATGGCACAATTAAAACTTTAAAGTTTAGTCTTGATTTGCAGTTCTAGTGATTAGAAAGTCGCCAAACAGCTTCTGTGCAAAATAATCGCTGTCAAATTTGGTCCATTTATCCTTGAGAACAACATTGCCTTGAAATTAAGGTAGATTGCCAGATTTGGATTTGTTCACGCCATATCACATTTACAACGAAATAAATCATAAAACGCAATAAAGTCATTTTGGCGAATAGAAACTATAATGGCTTAATCGAAATTGAAAATGAAGTTGAAAACTTCAGCTGTGGTTCGTTCTTGTTAGTAATTAAAAGTGTGTGATGTAATTTACAAAAATGTGGTTTTATTTTATTATGAATACGATCTTAAATACACACTAGGTGGAGCCATACTCCTCCAGTCACAATATAAACCTAGGGTTAGGCCCCATTATACAACTGGAATCACATGGTAATGCCATAGGCAAAGTCCGCAGCTATGGAGGTAGTCCAACAGACGACTGGAATGTCATAGACGAAAAATGTGTGGGGAAATGGCAGAAAAACTGTAGTTTTTTTGTTTCATTTTAGTTTAAACCAGAAAAACTGCAGTTAGCGTGCAGAAGTGCAGTAAATGTACAGTATGAAACTGCAATTAAAGTGCTGAAGTGCAATACATGTGCAATAAGAAACTGCAGTTAAAGTGCTGAAGTGCAGTAAATGTGCAATAAGAAACTGCAATTAACGTGCAGAAGTACAGTAAATATGTGCAATAAGAAACTGCAGTTAAAGTGCTGAAGTGCAGTACATGTGCAATAAGAAACAGCGACTAGCGAGCAGAAGTGCAGTAAGAAACTGCAGTTAAAGTGCTGAAGTGCAGTACATGTACAATAAGAATCTGAAGTTAACGTGCAGAAGTGCAGTAAGAAACTGCAGTTAAGTGCTGAAGTGCAGTACATGTGCAATAAGAAACTGTAGTTAATGTGCAGAAGTGCAGTAAATATGTGCAGTAAGAAACTGCAATTAACTTGCAGAAGTGCAGTAAATGTGCAGTAAGAAAATGCAATTAACTTGCAGAAGTGCAGTAAATGTACAGTTAGAACCTGCAGTTAATGTGCAGAAGTGCAGTAAATATGTGCAGTAAGAAACTGCAGTTGAAGAATACTATGTGCAGTTATTATTTAAACGTGCAGAGGTGCTGTAAATGTGCAGTAAGAAACTGCCATTTCATGTCAAATTTTTTTCTGCTAAATGCTATAACCTGCTGTCATGGCATCGCAAATCTTTTTTTAAACGAGTGCCACTCGTATTACCAAAAAAGGATGCAACATATTTAACGCAATGTCCTATCTGATTAACACTTGTCACTATACAAGTTGAGATTTCTATCCTAACAATCTCGCCTTCCTGTGGAATGTCGAGTGGCAACTGTGGCATACTTGATCTTGACGTCATTCTTTGAATGCCAAATACCATGATTATCGTAGTGGTGGTCTCTATACCTCCAGATAAGTACCCGGTCCCGGGCCAGGTGACCTTCAACGTCAAAACTGGAGCTGTGGACGTCAATATTGCTAGTTCTCGTCATTGCCTTACATTTTTGTGATTGCCTTTGATTTAACAGAAAAATAGAATTGGCAAATGTGTGCAACCTTGACTTAGTGCTTACTATAGAATAGCCTTTTAAGCAACAGGTCTAGCTTCAGGGAGGTGAAATACTGCACTTTCTTATCTTATCAATGTCCTGCTAACACACGCACAGTTGAATGAATACATTGAATAAAAACACAACATGTCGATGCGTGGGCATCATGGTGTTCTTGCAACTTACCAACTGTTTGGTTCTTGCTGAACAACCCACTTGAAACCGGTGTTTGTATGTTTGTAAGTGGCATTTGTTCGAAAAACAGGTTTTGTCAAATCATCCATTTTCTTGCAAGTATATCTGGAGAGAGATGTGATTAACAAAGTATGTTTTAACTGTATCAAATCTGATGGTTTCCATTCTTCAAGTTTTGTGACATTTAGTGTAGATTTACATCAATTTTACCAAAAACCATGGTTTGGAAATCTAAAAGTCATTTTCAAGTCTTGTTAGCTATTATTAAGCTGTTTTTTTAAGTTTATTCAACACAAAAACGCTTTTCTGGGTTTACTACAGGTATACTGTGGTCACGAAATGGATTTCATCCTAGCTAACAACCAATCTGGATAAATTAATTGGATAGTATGTAAACGTGCTTTCAGTCACGAAATAGGCTAGTAGCTCTAGCCGGAAACGTATATTTTGGAAATATACTGATAACCGGAAATCAGTTTCGTACATTCACATCCGCCGAAATCATCGCTTCCGGCTAGAGCTAACAGCCTCTCGAGTGAAAGAGGCTATTAGCTACTTAACTTACATGCTCATTCAATTCTATCCAAATCGGATTTCAGCTAGGATGAAATCCATTCCATGATCACAGCTAATATCCAAAACAAGTCACGTTTTGGAAACGCCTCTATAGTTTGAAATTAATGATGGGTTGCACTAATCTCTAAATAATGTAACTCATTATTGTTAAAATTCATTACAAGTGTAATATAACTTTATAAAACGATGTAGTAAATTTTTTGTTATACACCCAAAAGAGATTTTATCGGCAAAATACAAATTGGCGAGCTTAATTAGAGATTTGAAGTTAAATTTTAAATAGTCCTAAAATTTTATTCGCTACCTAATCATAAATTAGAATAACATTTTTTAATTACAATTTATATGACAGCTAAAGAAAAAAAAACTAGCTGGTTATGACCGGAAACGCAATGAAAATTCCAATTTTCATTACTATTCTAAAATTTGTTAATTAAATCGGATGTTTGAAATAGTATTTCATATTTTATATGTTTACCGAAACACAAATCCACAATACAGCAAATTACGTGATGATTTAAAGCTATTCTCAGAAGGTTGTTTAAAATTATCATAATAGTCTGCATGGAAGTTTGCTTAAGTTGATTCATGTATGGTTTTATTTCCTTACATGGAAATCATTCAAAATGCATCAATTTAAATAAAATATTTTAAAGAAAAATTTAGTCATGTCAGGGTCTCAAATACAAAAGATAAATAAGTTTGAGGTCGTCATACATGATTTACAGTGTATGCTTATTAATTCAACAGCCAAATGAAAAGCTTGAGGTGTTAATAGCTGGTTATAATAAATTATGATTATTGTAAATGAATATTGAAACAGATTTTTAGCTCTTTTTCATATCTTTCACTAATTGAGCCAGTTCATGACCAGTCTAAAACCCGTTATTGAATAAATTGATTTTTTTAACAGCTTTTTTCGAAATTCTTTCGGAGGACACTTAACTAGTTTTCTAAAGTATGAATATGATTATGATAATCCTGTTTCAGTCACTTCTTGATCTGTATGCGAATTTTCGCAATTTTTATGCATATTAACTGTGGTCACCTAGCTGAAAGCTGAATTTTGTAATTTTGTGACCACTTCTATTAATTCTGAATAATATGGAGTACACATTTTTAAGTTATATTGAATTTTGGTTTTTATCATTCATTTTATCACTACTTGATCCATATGTGAATTTTGGAAATTTTAATACATATTAACTGTGGTCACGAAATGGATTTTATCCTAGCTGAAAGCCGAATTTTGGAACTTTGTGACCACTTCTATTAACTCTTAATAATATACAGAGTACACATTTTCAATTTATGTTGAATTTTCATTTTTATCATTACTTGATCCGTATGTGAGTTTTGGAAATTTTAAAACATATTAACTGTGGTCACGAAATGGATTTCATCCTTGCTGAAAGCCGAATTTTTTATCTTTGTGACCACTGCTTATACAGTACACATATTTGTAATTAATATTGAATTTTCATTTGTATCATTCATTTTACCACTACTTGATCCGTATGTGAATTTTCCAAAAAGTGTATATACATACAAACTGTGGTCACGAAATGGATTTCATCCTTGCTGAAAGCCGATTTTTGAAACTTTGTGACCACTGCTGGGTACTCAAACAGACCTCACAAATTGTGTACAGAGTACACATATTGTACAGTTTAATTCACTTCACTCATGAGTAACTACCCGAGATGATTTTTATCATTATTGCATAAAAATTAGTCATCCAATTAATCAATTTTTAATTTATATTGAATTTTCATTTTTATCATTCATTATTGATTTTATTACCCAATTAGCGACACCATCGAATATCATGGAAGGGGGGGGAAGAAATTGAAAATTACACTAAATCATGTATTAACTAAATATTTATGAAGGTAACTGAAAACCATGACAATTCGTTTGAATTACAGACTATGCTAAGCACGATCTTTTGCATTATATATAGCGACATAATAAATTAAAAATTCAATTTGCCGGATCTGGTGTAGTGCATGCACCTTCTAGTAAAAACAATCAAGACACAAATACTGATTAGATCGTATCTACCAGTGACCATTAACGGCTAATTAATTTTTGAAAAATTGTCATTGAGTGAGTGCATGCAAGAATGGACAGATAGGAGATAAGACACATTTATCATTTTAAAAATGCTTACAAAACCAGTATATGTTCCCAACTATGGGCTGGGCTACAAACGCGCATTACTGACCTTCACCATTTACTTAAAACCAATTTCCTGGTAATACCTGTAGTTTACATATCTACAAACATGTTAGCATAGTATCACGTAATATCACATCAAAATTACCATGTTTTGGAAATACTTTGATGAAGTGTACCATGCATTGAGAGAAAAAATGAAAAAAAAAACATGTTCAGCACCCTCTGGTGGCATATGGCCTTGCGAATACATATCTTGTCCGTGCCATTTTAATCCAGAAAAAGACCAGTAGTCGCAATACTTAAAAATGGCGGCATCTGTAATAAAAGGGCGCTGCCATGCTAAAGAATCATACGCCACTAGGGGGTGCTGAACCGGAAAGCCATTAATGTTCTACCAATTTTTACACTCTACCATGTAAGCATGATTTTTAATTGTTGTGTAACTTTATATTATGGCAATGTATGCTAATTAATCACATGTTTTAGTACAGTTATTGTTGCATGTCTTATAATTTATATGTTTAGGAGATCAAATGATGTAAACGTGCCTGGAGAACTAAATACCTGTTCCTGGTGTTGCACATTCAAAATATTCAGATAAAAGCACTTTAATTCATTACTATACTGTTGACTACTTGGTTACATCACATTCACCATAACAACATGCAATTTAGAAACAAATTTCAACTAGTGTGGTAATATGGGTCCAAACCAAATAAGTAACAAAAAATGTTTGCAAACTAAACAAGTATATAACTCTTCAAATGTAGAACAAATTTCAACTAACTTTATTTTTGGGAAATATGGATCCAAACTAAAACAAGCAGCTTTAATAAAATGTTTGAAAAATATCATGAGTATAAAACTCTCGAAATGAAAAAACAAACAAAATGCCATCAACTTTTTTGTTGTTGAGTAATATGGGTTCAAACCAAACAAGAAGCTTTAGTAAAACGTTTGCAAACTAGTACGAGTATAAATATCTTGAAATGTAGAAAAAATGCCATCAACTTTTTTGTTGTTGAGTAATATGGGTTCAAACCAAACAAGAAGCTTTAGTAAAATGTTTGCAAACTAGTACGAGTATAAATATCTTGAAATGTAGAAAAAATGCCATCAACTTTTTTGTTGTTGAGTAATATGGGTTCAAACCAAACAAGAAGCTTTAGTAAAATGTTTGCAAACTAGATGAGTATAAAACTCTTCAAATGCAGAAAAACTTTCAACAAGTTTATTGTTTGGGGTTTCAATTTGCATGTGATAAACGTTCATATCTACTAGTTAGTAGTTGTGTTAAAGCACGAAATATCAACTTATACGGTATGGCAAAGAGTTTTGACAGGTATCAATGGGCTGACGAATTGGTATCATATGTTGGAATAGTATTTCAAGTTGCTTTATGGCTAAGAAACCAGTTTGGCCTCCCACAGTTTTAATGCAGCAACTTTTGCCCTGGTCGTGCGTAGCAATGAGAGACGTGTAATGGGCAACAATTAAAAATTAAAAAAGGGTTTCAAAAAGCTTAATTGGTTGGAACGGGCGGCGTGGAGTGCCAACTCTTGCCGATCTCCTTTGTGCATTTTCCAAGCTATAGCTCCTACTGTGTTTTCCCCACAGTTTTCGATGTAAATCAACCGGTTAAGAAATACCACGCAAACACCCCAATCCGGTCGTCCTTGTCCAACAGGCCATTTTGTTTGTGTATTTTTCGTGTTCCTTAAAAGTCACCAATCACAAAAAAAAAACGTCTTCCAACTGTCTTTTAAGTCTGTGTTAAATCGTCAACAATGGCCCAAAGAGGCCTGGAGACAAAGAATTTCTATGTCTGGCAGAGATTGTCAAGGATTCTACAAATACCTTGGTCTCTACCAGACCTCCTTCCAAGATTGCATATTTGTTAAGTTCCCCATCTGCTATTGTAGTTGACCACCAATGATGTCAGTCCTATATATAATTCTTTTTGTTCTGCATAAGGGACACTTGTATTAAAATGGTTTGATACACATGTGACACTTGTATTAAAACTGGTTTGATATACAAGTGAGACATTTATGTCAATTTGTCGCAGTACATACCATTTGAGTGCCTGGACAGCCTTAGGAGGCTGGAATGCCATGTTAGGCCAATGGCATTCCAGCCTCTTGATACCAATTTGAATGTACTAATTCTTATGTCGAATTCGTCAGTTTGCCCGAGGGTATACCCCTTAGGGTTTGTCCCTGATGAAGTGAGGCCTTCAAACATTCGATTTTAATAACTTTTTCAGTAGAACCTGTTTAAATGCATCCGGTGTAAAATGAACAACCTCTCTAAAAGCATAAAATCTGTTGGTCCCAACCCGTGTATTAATGAACCTGTTTAAATGTATAATCTGTCTAAAAGCATATTTTTCAGTATGTGTTTATACAGGTTCTACTGTAGTGTTTAATATATACATTCATTTAGCAAAAAAAAAAAAAAAAGAAAAAGTTTTTCTAGTTATTTATTTTTAGAAATTTATATGTATTTTTTATAAAAAAATTAAATGATAGTTTTATTCAATAGTTGTGGTGTATCCATGACAAACAGTATTTTTAGAACAAGTCCACCACTGGCTACATTTGTTGAACTGGTTACACTCTTTTGCACTGGAATAGTTGCCATATGTGGTTATAAAACCACAAAAGTTTATAAAGTCAAATGCTACCAGAAGTTCTAGAAAACATGTGGTTTGCTCATAAATATCTAAAGAAAATATCGGTTTGCGAATTACCTTCTTAGTCTTCGATGTCTGTTTTAAATGTTGAGAGTTTACAGAAAACTATTCAATCTTAGTTTTATTGGCTATTAGGTTTTTTTATTTGGACAACATTCCTCGTGAATTATAAAGACTTGTCTTAGAAATCTTGAGCAGGTAAATCATTGGTTTCACTTATTTTTGAAGTGCAAGTGTTGACACAACCCTTTATAAAACTAGCTATTTAGACCAAATAATAGTTGCCTTGAACATTTACTTTTTCACTTTTATTTTACCTTAGACTACCTGGGGATTTATTTAATTTTTACCTCCATTGCACTCGGTTTACGACTGTTTTGTGGGCATTAAAACCTCATACTGTGCTACTCGTAAAAAAAAGTAAAAGCAAATGGTCGCACTTAATGGTTTGTTTTTTTATGAAAGTCACTGCCCACTGCCAACAACAAGAAACGACAAACTAATTAAATTGTAAATTATGCATGCTGATCCACTCCCCACAGTTGCCTTTTTTACTTTTACTTTTTTTTTCTTGTTACTTGTGTCCTCCAAAACACAACCGACTCCCTCCATATGCATTCCAAAAAATCAAATCGAACGTTTTCTCGGTCTGATTGCCTTAGATTGCTTTTTCATACAAATTGATTTTGCCACAATTGAATTTTTTATGGGTTAAAGGGTTAGGCTTTTTCTTTTACTTTTTTAAAATAAAGAACTGCATGAATTCGGTGCAAAACCAATATCGTCGTTCAATGCCAGCCAAACCAGAACACAAATCAAAATAACATTTGCTTACACGTTTACCGTATTTGAAATTTTCAAAAAACTGGTTCAAATTATGGTTATTTATTGGTCAATTTTCAAGTAAGGTATAAGCTAGTTGCGTAAATAAGTGCATTTGAACATTTGCACTATTTTCACTCGTCATGTGAGGCATAAATTTAAGCGACCTTCAGCGCCATGTTTGTGAAGTATACATCAACATTTCTAGGTATTTCCACGAAATTACCGTTAATTAGTTCATTTAAAAACGTCTTTAATCTATGGTTATTCGCCTTCTTCCGGTTTAGTAGCCCCTGGTGGGGTATGTGCCTTTAGTTTTGAATTTCCAACATGGCGGCGCCCTGTCCAACCAATAAAAGCTCTCACGTACGCCACCTGGAGGGAGGTAATGGAATGTCAATCAGTGACATTGTAGCAACTCAAAATTTGTAATCATTTAAAAACATCTTTATGATCACCTCATTCCGGTTTAGCACCTCCCTGGTGGCGTATGTGCTTTAGTATTGGATTTCCAACATATCTGCGCCCTGTCCAACCAATAAAAGCTCACACGTGCGCCATCTGGTGGGAGGTAATGAATGTCAATCAGTGACATTGTAGCAATTCAAAAGTTGTAATCATTTTAAAACGTATTTATGCTATGGTTATTCGCCTTCTTCCGGTTTATCACCCCCTGGTGGCGTATGTGCCTTTAGTATTGGATTTTCAACATGGCGGCGCCCTGTCCAACCAGTAAAAGCTCACACGTACGCCACCTGGAGGGAGTCAACCGGAATGTCAAATAGTGATATTGCAGTAACTAAAAGTCGTAATTGTGACAATTATTAAGGCATGCAGTTAGTTCATTATATAACAACTATAACCAGTTTATGATTTAAGGATTTTTTGTTATTAGATTTGATAATTGCATTTTTTCGTTAAAATTCCATAACTTTATACAGATCATTATTCAGCTCATGAATGACCCACTACACTAATTTTCCCCTTTGCCTTAAAAATAAAGAGAAAAAAACGCTAATTGGATGCAGGTGTTATTCCAGTGCTGAATGTTATAATTAATACTCCATGCAATTATGAACTAAGTTTCTAATTGCGAGGCAACTGTGATAATTAGTTATTATTACCATTAAATTAGTGGCATGGCGTTTAGCACATACGCTAATGTTAGTGCTGTATTTACTTTGCAAGGTTAATAAATTGCACTAATGGCTAAGAGGTAATATTTTCATTTTTTCACAACGCTTGTCTGGATTAGCGATCGGATTGGGATTATTTATGCGATCATTAATTAAGACATGTCATTAAAACTATTTTGAAAATCAGTTAAAGATCAGCTAGAGCAGCTATAGAGAATGGGGAAAGTAATTTATCATTCTTTATAATCCTTATGTGAAATTCTTGAAACTCGAGGTTAAAGGTATACCTCTATGTACGTACATGACTACACTGTGAGTCATAAAAAAGTAGAACCCAATAAAAAAAATCACAACTTGGTGAAAAATGCTTTCATTTAAATGAAATTTGGCACTTACATAGAATAATAGTGTAGGAACAAGAATGAATTATAAAATGTGCTTAAAATGTTTTCCTGTGGCCTTTACACAAGCCCGTAGTCTAACGCGCCATTCTTTGATTGACGACTCGATTATACGCTGGTCGAGTTCAATCCAAGTTTTCTTAATTCGTAGTTTCGAGTCTTTGATATTATTAATCTTTGATTTGTAAACCTTTTCCTGGAGAACTCCCCACATTTTGTAGTCCACTGGATTCAAGTCCGGACTGTTTGGTGGCCAGTGGTTGGGTTCGATGAACTATGGCGCTTCTCGGTGCAGCAGTTCAACTGTTTCTCGAGCGCGGTGGGGCTTGTTGAAAAATGAAAAAATCCAAGATTTGTCGCATGTCCGGAACAAGTTTTTTTGTTCCTACACTATTGTTTTATGTAATTGCCAAAGTTCATTTAAATCGAGACATTTTTCACGAAGTTGCGATTCTTTTCTTGGGTTCTACTTTTTTATGACTCAAATTGTGTCTCATATATATATATATCTATAAATATGACTGCCATATCTATATACAGTGCCAGTGTGTGCAGTTATCATTCTCTAATTCAGTATACATGTGCCATTTTGAGCAATGACATAAATCCATGTGTTCTCCCATAAATGGACATTAAATGTCCTACATTTTGGTCACTTTTGTGCCTAATTCAAAATGGCTGACAATAAAAGCAAGCAAATGCATTACCCTTGGCCCATAAGGCGTTCGATTCATTATTCTGCACCACAATATAATCAATTCATATATGACTCAATTGCACTTATTAAGTTCTAATTACACCCAAGACACACCCATTTGAATTGTAAATATGTAGAGATGCAATTGTTAAACCCACTAAGGGGTTGAATTAAGTAAGAACACTTGGGGAATGTTAGTGATATCCTGCTGAGATTAGCTTAATCTACTCAACACAATCAGACTTAAAATGATACACAAATCTAAGTTAAATTTATTCTGGGATTAAAGAACCATTAATAGCTGCATGCATAATGTTTAACTTCTGAAGCCGATTTATAACCGCATCTATGAATATGGATGAGTATTTATGTGTTGAGAATTGCACTTTAAACCATATATATATCAAATGTCGTGGGAAAATCCCCTTTAAAATGCTATCATTGGGTTTAAAAACCTGATGCTGATTCATGGGTTGCCCAGTTTGGTAAATGCCACAATCAAGATAATGTTGTTTAGGCGAAACTTTTGGACACCAGTTTGAACAGGTTCTAAAACGAATACATGTACTGTTCATGTATTCAAAAAAAAATTTTTCTAATAAATGAATGCGCCAATGAAATAATGCAGATGCTGCAAAAAATCCCATTTTTGTGTAAAAAAACATATTCTAGCTAATCTTTACTGACAAATGATGACTTTCAAAAAGACCATGAAATGTTAGTCATGGATTTCATCAAGTGATTCTCAAATTTTCCTCCAAAATGGACAATGATTATAATAGTTTATAAATAATACATGTAAACTAT
>JAQGBW010002917.1:0-17975 GCA_034698625.1 Julus scanicus
CATTCGTCAACATGAGTGATTATTTTGTTTTTGACACGCCATACTTTCAGTGGCGGTGAATAAACCGAGTAGTACCCAGCCTTTTTTAATTATGGTACTTTTTCGATTTACGGCCCACAATGTTTCGTTATAACGGCCAAAAAATGCTATGCAGAAATTTAAAAAAAATGACCCACGAATTTAAGAAATTACACCAATTTGCACAAACGAGGTCGGATTTGACTAACAATCAAACAGTTTTTGGGTTTCACTTCGTTCAAGGGAAAAGATGGAAATCACAATGAAGAAATAATTGATTCGTAATACGGCTTTTTCGCTTTACTGTCAACTTTACCGGAACGTATCTAGGCCGTAAAGCGAGGTATGGGTGTATAATGTATTCTTCTTATATTGCGTATGCCTATTCTCGTATTTCAAATTCTTGCATTTCTGATACCAGCACTGACTAGTATTTAAGAATACTCCAACCTAGTGATCGAGGTCTATCAAAAAATCCAATTAAAATAAAGTACACCCATACCTCGCTTTACGGCCTAGATACGTTCCGGAAAAGTTGGCCGTATAGCGAAAAAGCCGTATAACGAATCCATTATTTTTGCATTGTGAATTTCATTTTTTTCCTTCTTAAACGAAGTGAAACCCATAAGTTGTCTTATTGTTAGCCAAATCCGACCTTGTTTCTTCGAATTGGGGTAGCTTATCACATTTTTTGGCCACCTTCTTTAATTACAGCATTTTTTTGACCGTATAACGAAACATTGTGGGCCATAAATCGAAAAGTGCCATAACTAAAAAAGGCCGTTATAGTGAAAGGACGAATAAAGAGCGGCCGTATAGCGAGGCATAGATGTATTCTTATAGTTTGTTTATTTGTTTCGAATCCTTTGTCTCTTAATGTTATACGACAATTTTGATCTGCTACGTTTTTAAAGTTTTGCTCAATTATATTTTGAAAACTTTGCTCCAAATATACTCCCTGATGTGCTCATGCTCTGAGCAAATGCTAATTAAGAAGTATTAAAGCTGTCTTCAAACGAATACTTCTGAGCAAATCTTACTAAACGAATGGGTTTTTTCTTCTCCAGAATTGTAGAAATAATTTCGCCCTCGATTTCTCCCATGGACTCTTCCGTTTTTTCGGCTTTACAAGGGTCGAAAACTGAAAAAGCGAAATGGTTTGACGAAGGTCTTGGAAGCCTCAGAGGGATGCTGAAAAACGCGTCGAAATTGCTACGGCCGCCGAAGCAAAGCGAACGTAATAGGAATGGCGCTGCGTAGCACTCCTTCCTAATCTAAACAACATTGCAGTCGAAAAAAAAGCCAATAAGAAAAGCCCGAGAAATGGCCTTTCTTCTTCATTCGTTTTAGTTTCATTCGCTATCAACGTGGCTGATGTGATGAAATGGCCACAAAAAGCCTTCTTATACCCCATTTTTTAAATAAAAAGAAGAAAAAAACACCACAAACCTACCCTCGCAGTCCGAGAAGCAGCATCCATAGCAGACTGTTGAAAACAAGAAACAAAATGGACAGGAATTGGCCTCTTCAAAGGCCATCGTTTTTATGGGTCATTTGCCAACTGCGCTCCTCTTTACCCGGGTTATTGCGACTTTTTTCTTTTCTTTTTTTTCCCTTATTGTGTGTGGGAACGCGTGGCCATATCGTTTGCCAATTTTCTTTCAACCATATAAGCTTGCTTCGGTTTCGATGCAGTTTTAAGCAATAAGACCGTCGTTGAAATTTACATTTTCTTCAATCTTCGTTTGCCTAAGTATAGCCAACATGTTTCAGTTGAGCCGCGTGTTTTCTCCTAAAGATCACAACTTATAGTTTAACAAACATTCCCTGACTTAAATCATGATCTAACAGATTAACTCAGATGGGGGTCATTTAAAAAGGACATCCTCAGAATGCCTCAGATGTTTCAGAAATGTCACAGCATGGACAGGGAGAAGGATGACATGATTAATTTTGGAAGGAATTTTGGGGATGTAGCTTTTGAATTTTGATTGCCCCCCACATGGATTATTTTTGCATATATGGGGCATAATGTCATATATGGCCTTATGTTATTTTTCCATCCGGGTGCTTTAATTTTTACGAAATACGAATCCAACATTGTTCAAACACTTCTGGTAAATACCAGAGGTGTTTGAAAAGTTGGTGGTCCGTATAACGTCTTGTCTATAACCAGCCACGAACATGCCAGACATCCATCTTTTAGAAAGGCTGACAAAATCTAAAATAACAAGAAATGAAACACGTGTTAACATGTTATATTGGTGCTTACGATAGTCATGCATTACGTCTGCTTCATCATGTCAAGTAACTGACATTACTTTTACAAGAAACTTAATAAAAAACATTTCAGTTCAAGAAGTGGCATTCACAGCCTTGATTATTGTGTTTAATGTGTAGTAGTCCCTTGCCGAGAGGGAGATGGGCTTGCCCAATAACGGACTGGGTCTAAAATTGTTAGTTGCCAGGAGACAAAAGGAGCAAACCAACAACTAGTCATTTAATTTTTATGAAAAAGGAATACAATTTCAAAATATACACAAGTGGAAAAACTGTAATTTGTTTGCTGAATGTACAGAGTGGGCCAATAAAAAGTAAGCCAACTTTATAAAACACATAAAAAGGTTATTTGTTAATGGAATTTAATAAAAATTTGTACAAATATTGTTTTTCTCTTTACTTTCTAATTGCCTACGTTCACGTTCTTTTTGAATGACGTAATCGTTCGAATTTGTCTTTCAAAATGGCGTTCACTAAAAAACAAAGAACCGCGATGGGTTGTTTTTTGCGTAGAGCGAAAAATTCCAGTGCTGGGCAATTTCTGAAACTGTTTCCGGAAAAAGGTGCATGCCAACTTTGAACACAAATTGAAATAGGGAATTTTTTTATCATATTTAAGTACACATGTACAAATTTTCAATAAATTCCATTAACAAATAACCATTTTATGTTTTTTTATAAATTTGGCTTACTTTTTATTAGCCCACCCTGTACATTAAAACCTATTATTAAGCTACTAACAGGTCACGAACACTTAACATATTGTCTAATGTTTAAAGCCAGGTTCACACGCTCCAAACTTTTGTGAGTTTTGGTGCCACGCGCATGCGCACTGCCGTTTACATAGGTGATGCGCCGTCCCTTTATGTTTTGAGCTCCGCCCATTACACACAACGCAAAAAGTAGGTTTCTTTCCTACTTTTTTTTTTTCTGTGTTTCTCTGGAAAATGGCATCCCCTGAACTACACTGAAGTCCACATGGCTTTAAAATGGTTCCCCATTTGAACCATAGGGGACTACACATGCGCAGTAAGTCTGGTCACGTGTAGTGTGAGCATGTGCAGCCATTACCAAATTCACCGGACGGACGTCATTTGTCCATCCTCTTTTTTGTCTGGAACTTGTGAACTTGGCATAAAAGGGCCGACTTCATCAGGGTCCCAAGCCCCAGTCCTTCAACTGAGTTTGCATGCTCAAGTTCAGAGTATGATCATGAGTATGTACAACTGTTCCACATATGATATACACACCAAGGACACTGGCGATTAAAGTTGATGGTCCGTTATATAAAATATCAGAATTTCTGCATCGCCGGAAGGAATGCATAGCGCGATGCATGACGGGTGTCGGGACCCAAACTATGTCAGACGGATGTAATGCTTCGCAATGGATTTCCTTCAGCTTAAAAGTGGCACTAGTCCGCGTATAGGGCTTATTATACCTAGTATATAGACCACGAATCGAATTACGATAGTAGGGCTATTATAGAGTGTACCGTAAAGTTCTTTGACCGTATATCGCAAACACAATTTTAGGAAATGCGGCATTAGTAAGCCTAACATGCAAACAGCAGGAGGTTTCCTTCCCAGGGCTCGCTCATTAATTGCCTGCCCATGCAGTCCATTCACCGATGCGAGAATCAATCACTTTCGGATATGTCCACCATCTGCAAAATAAGCCATTCGTGCATCTGTTACCTAATTTAAATAATTTAATTAAGCGTATGCTGCATATATGGCAGATGGTTCTGAATCAATAAGCTCTTCTCTGGACATCGAAAAATACATTTGGCTCGCGTGGGTGTTTTTTACAATTGACTTTGTGTACTTTTGTACTGAGCATTTATGCTAATTTTATTCCGTTGCTTTTATGGCAGCCGGCTGCAATTAAAAATCGATTCGATTTTGGCTTTTTTAGGGGAATGTAAGCTTTACTTTTTTACATTTGGTAAACTTTAGAAATATTAATTTGTATTATTTGTGAGCTAAAGAGGAATAGTGTGGTTTTTAACACTTTGCATAAATTTTACATTGCAGCAAGTTGGATTATATATGTTGGTCTTGGTAATTAATTTTCAGATAAACTAAGCAAGGCATGAAAGCTAGAGGGAGAAGGAGGGGGTGGAGAAACTAAAAAAAATGTTGAAAAATGTTCATTACGAGTATGAATTGTCTTAAATGGACCATTAAGTCTAGACCTGCATTTTATTAAAATGTCAAAAGAAATCTCTGTAAATACACTCCTTGCCTAAAATTCGTGTGACAATTATACAGTTTGTTTTACTATATAAGTTTGGTATATCATATACCAGAGTTTTTAAAAGTATGATTTTGATATAAGATATCATTAAACATTCCTATACATGGAAGTTGTTTTTCCCCGCAAAAATACGTGGGTGCAGGCAGGGTGCTTCCGAAGTGTAGTTGAAATGAAGTTTATATTAAGCACATTAAATGGTCAAATTGACTTAAATTTGAAGATGTTCAACTTGACATGCATGGTGAAATGTTTTAATTATTATTTCTGATATGAGCTCTGAAGTTTAAAATTGCACCCAAATTTGAAACCATTAAAGAGAAATTTCTCTTCTCAGAAATATTTAAAGTATTTTAAAACCATATTTCATCAATTTTAAAAAACACTTTTATCGCTATAATAACCTTTTTAAAAACTAGTTGTAATAAAATATTTGTTACTTCTGAAAGTTATTTTAAGTATTTGATATTTTTCTGAGAATAAAATTTTTTTTTTCTTAAATTATATATTAAAAACTATCTTTAAAACTTGCCTTAAAAATGGAATTTTTTCAAATTTTAATATAATAACATTTCTATCTGACTTGTCTAGTGCCCTGTTCCCATTTGCTATCTCTAACTTAAAACTACTTGTAGGCTTAAGTCTATGTTTTCTAATCGTGAGGGTGCTTCTGTTTAAGAGTATAGGCGGTCATCGCATGTCCATTAATTTCCATAATTTGTCGGTTGATTTCCCTCAGCTATTGGTAGGCATAACGATGTTCCGTATCTAATTCACTCAAAGGTTGAGGAGTCACGTCTTCATAAAAAATTAAAGTTTTTCAGACGTTGACATCGAACTTGATCTATGGTCCTAATGAATTATTTAAATTTCAGCCAAATCTTAAAATACATTCATGATGTTTTAAACCTCGTCTTTTAATAATTTTTTTTGTTTATAGATGCATTACATTTCTGTTTAAACACCACTTTGCTAGCAGAAAACTCATCAAGATATTAATAAAACTCGATCGTGCAATTTCACATTTACTCCTATAAAACCTTTGCTTAAGTACAAATTTCTAAGCTGTCAATTAAGTTTTCACATTTTCATAAACAATTTGTTCAGACTACATTGAGATCTCTGTATTATAACATGTGGCGCCACCTTCATGTGTCATAGTACCCATATTTAGAATTACAAACCGATTCAATTAGGCAATGCAGTTGTCAGATTTTAATCTCAAAAAAATCTCACGTAGCAATAATTCTCAGAGGACTTCTCATAAAATCCTGGCTGTTAATTGATTTTTTTCTTAAAAGTCAAGGCGTTGATGGGAAGGTCTGTTGATCACATTTTTACCGTTATTATTTCGCGATTCCCTGCATTATATAGTATATATAAAAAAACTTGATAAGACTTGCACGAATGCCCCCTTAGCAGCGTATTAACAGTGATTGAATGCGTTTTACCCATCCAATTTTTCGCCTTTAACGGTTGTTTATGGAGGTGCCATTTATTATGAGGATTATTAAACAGAAACGTTAAGGGCCTTTGCTCTTCTACCTGGATTACAGGCCATGGCCATGCAACGCAATTAAATCCACGTAAGATGGATTTATCTTCTCACCACTAATCCGTTTCGGTTTTTATGTACCACCCTTGTCATATATAGAGAGGGTGCATCAAAAGTATTAGGTTCGGAATATTACCAATTTTTTTTCTGTTTTATTTCATTTGGGAAATAAAACAGAAATAAAAAACAGACATATCTAATTTTTAAATAGTCATGGAAATATTTCCTAATCCATACTTCTTATATGAAAATGTTTTTTAATATTATATACTAGTTGCTTACATGAACATGTTTAACGTGTCACGCCAAACAGCAGTTTGCTAAAAGGGAATTGGTATACGAAAATAATTAGTTGTTTATCAATTTTTTATGTATACATATATTAATTTTACATACGAATCTTTAAAAAATGCATTTTTAAGTGAATCCACACGATGTTTTTGAAACGATTATCATGCTTTTATCTCTTACACTTTATGGAAATTAGATATGCTAAACCTTAAATTCATAGGTTATCTTAAATATATTAATTCATGTACATATATAAACATTTAATTTGTATATACAGTGCATTATGTAAACACTTGTGTATAACATAATGTTTTGATAGCGCTGTTTAAAATATTTACTACATTCTAATCACATTTACGTATAGTGTGTTAGATAAATATTTGTTAGTGCATTTCTATAGGATTATACTTTGCGATTTTATGCTATTTTAGTTCTTTGTTTCACTTAAACACGATAACAAAAATGGTATAATTTCGACTTATTTAAAATACGAGATATAATCACGATTTTATGTTTACAGCTAGAAGGGGAAACGGTTTTGAAGCACCCCTGTATGACATGAACAGGTGATGTATGTCTATCCAGGTTTCAGTCCCCATTTTGTCTCTCCACACCCTAATTGCGAGCCATACGCTTGACCTCCTTCCCACTCTATTAGGCATCCCCCCACTAACCCGAAATAAACCCCATTTAGTGGTGGGGCAAATAGTAGGGTGGTCAGCTGGACGAAATCGAACAGTTTGGGAGGTGGGGGTCAAGGGTCAGTTTCCATCGGTTCCGCCTTGGTTTGCCCAGGTTAGGGTGTGGTGTGGTGTTAAGGGGAAAGCTCACGTAGAGTGTTGGAACAGCCGAAAATCGTCAATTCATTGCAATTAGAAGGAGGGGATAAAATAGAAATTGAGTACCGTTAAATAGAAATAATTCATAATAACACACTCGTGACTAAGTTGTACGGTAGCAGATGGTTTAGCGTAGAACTTCCGTTTATGGGTGACCCCCCTCTGTGAATTCACTGATGATTCATAAACATTTTCAGCTTTGTACAATATCACAATTACAGAATATGTACAATGAAGTCTCTTAGTGCTATTGGCAAGTAAACTAGAATAATCCTGGTTTATCAATTTTATTATTCTGTATTCCCTGCCAAAAATGAACTTAAATTTTTTTTTAAAAGAAAGTAATTTTTAGTTTTTCTTCAGTTTATTTGCATAAATTTGGTCCAAACTGCAGTTTTTCTAGTTTCATTTCAAAAGTTGAGATTTTCTGAAGTTTTTCTTAAGTTCATCAAAATAAAACACTAATTGAAGTGATGCATTCAAAAAGTTGTTCGATGTTGGACGCAGTTTCTGCAATGTTTAGATGGAGAAATTTAGAAATATTAAGTGGACACCCTGTATGGAGCTAAAGGAGGGGGCGGTCAAGAACTTGATATTGCTAAATGGATTTGTTGTCCAAACAAGCAGCAGTTCAGCTGGTGCCTTTTTGAATGAAGCAAAGTCAACTGTTTTATTTTCGTGCCATTTCCTCTTTTATTTTTGTCATTGTACCGATGCCATTCATTGCGATGTTGACCCTTGACCACCTCAGCGCCCCCTACCCCTCGCATTGTTTGACCGCGTTTTCCAAACGCAATCTCCTTTTCTTTTCTGGTACATATTTCAAAGGGGCTTTTGTCATTGTCCTTTCGCTAACAGCACGAATGTAACAATGAAAAGCAGATCTGGTGCACTTAAATGCTCTCGCTGTAAACGAGATTTCAGGAGCGTGGTTATGTGCGATGGACACTTTCCTTTGTCTCTGCCAAGATTTACTGTAATGCCTCGCCTCGTCCTCCCCATCTTTACAGCGTGTACTCCATTAATAGAGAGACAAAAGGCCACAGCGCCGTGAATTAACGGCAGGACATGCACCAGCGCCCCCTCATCCCCATCTTTCTCTTGCTAAAATATTTAAATTAGAATTTTCTCCAACCAGGTTAAGTTTACGGTCACGAAATAAATTACAGCTTAGTTAAAATCCATTCCGTGATTACCACTATTGAATCAAATAATGTTCCCAGAAACCAAGCTTTAGATATTAAAAATACAACTAACAATGTTTCAACTGCATTTTCAATAACAGATGCAACTTTTATGGAATAAATGAAACTATACTGAAATAATCCTGAACATCGTTACTACAACATAACGCAGGGTGTCCTGTAAATTTGCTGTAAAAATTCAAGTATTTCAAGGCTTATTCCTTAAATTTTCAAGGATCCTCTCCCATGACCAATTAGGGGCTATTCAAAAAGGACGTCCTCAGGAAGGGGCAGGGGAGACTGCTGACATGTGGACAGGGGGTTGGGGGAAAGCCATTATGGACGTCCACTAATGATGGTACACAGACAAAAAATTTCAGCATATTCAAGATTTTCACTTGTGTCACTATTTCTATATTTATGCTGTATTGTGGCAGTGCTCTGTAGTATATTATTTTAATCTTTCTATCTTATTTCATATTCCCCATTTTTAATATATCAGAATTCTGCAGTTTGATACAAAATAGCCCTCAACCTGCGGTTTTCTGCTATTTGTGAATGTAACTTATTAATTTTCAAATATGAAAATGACATTGTTCGGTTCCAAAGACCAGTATGTGGTCAAGTAAATTAAGCGGTCAAAGTAAACAATGGTCATTAAAAACGCTTCATTGACACTCAGTTTAAAAAATTATTTCATGTAGTAGTAGTAGTATTTGACCAAAAGAGGTTCGGGTTTGTCGCCCCGAAGGCGTCAAATGTTTTCCTTTCCACATGGGGAATATTCCTTGTTTGCAGATCACAAACCGACGGCCTGACGAGCGATTTTATTAATTAAAAATGTACTGTTTGATTTTAAGCCCAGAGGTGTGTTCTGTTTGCCAAACTTGGAAGTTCATTTCGATTCTTTGGTCGCCTTAGGATTCATTCGCTCTCATTGGGACTTGAGATTCCTCGCGGAATTGGAATAATAATGGGGAAACCTTTTCCTTCGACCATCTCGTCTAATTACAACCAAATACAGTAGTTAACGGAGCTATGGCTTAACGGACGTGCAAAATTCTCAGTCTGCGAGTATTGATTAGAAACGACGACGTGCGACATAATGTTGTTTTCAAAAACCATTTGGTTGTGAACTTCCACCAAGTGCCACGACAAAAAATACATCACGACAAATTGGCCTTAACGCGATTTTCAAGTCCAAACTCGCATTTGGAAAGATTTTCAATCATTTCTCTACAGCTAGCTACATATTGAAAAAAATTATTTTTTAAAGGATATTATTTAAATGCCAAAATTGGCCCAGTTCCATATTTGAATAATAGAGTACAATTGTTGCTATTGTATATGTACAATATATAATACAATGTATAAAATAAATACCTGAAACATATTCAATCATATTGCAAATATCTGTAATATGGATCTGGCAATATTTAATCATATAATAATAATAATAATAATGTTTATTGCTGCATAAAGAGACATCTGAGAGTCTTTGAGAGAGTATCTGTACAACGATTTCAAGCACTCCAAGAGTAAAAAGTAATAAGTTACACTATTCAATCACCAAATAGCATAAAAAACATTTAAAAGGATAAAAATCACTATCTTAGTATAAAAATTTCATACAGTGTGTCATCACCTAGTAAGGAAATAATCGTGTGAACACGTCTAATATATCAAATGATATTTGGGTATTCATGAAAAATATGCAGTTAATGCATATTATGGACTTTTATTTTGAATAAATATGAAAAAATTTGTTTCTTCGAAAATTCATGTTAAAACACGCAAATTTTGTATATACTATAAGTTAGTATGTGTGATATGGACAGCTAAATTTCGTAAGTTTGAATTTGACTTGTCTGTGAGAATCATGATCTTTTAGTGCTGAAGCCAGAAGGACTCTTTAAGAGAGACTGCTTTACTAAAACACCCTGTATACTATGTAGCTAACAGTAGCCAAGATGTGCCCCAGGCATGGATTTGGATTTGAAATTTTTGTTCCGCTTATGGACTCATCAAGCGTAATGGGCACATATCATCTCGTGGGTAATGCCCCAAAACCACCTGATGTGGTTGGAGTTAATTAAATGAAGAGTTTTTTTTCTCTGAAAATGGGAAAAATAAATGCTCGTTGTCGTGACTGTAATGATTGTACCCAAGGCTAACACACGCATGACGCTATGTTGAACATGTACTTAAATTAAAAATGAAAAATGTTCGTAGATTTGGCAAAAAAAAACACCTTTTATATACACAGTATCTTTTTGGTGTGTCTGTCCTCATAAGGTTTAAGAGGGATCACAACCCTATCCCTTTCAATGGGTCGGGCTTGCGAAGTTACTCACAGTTGAATGAGGGACGTTTGGGTGGGGGTGAGATTTGTTTGAGGTGGCTTGATGGATCAGCAAGTGCATCATATTGTTGTTTTTCACTTTGAAATGGTAGATTTAAAAAAAAAATATTCAAGTTTGAAAAATGACCGTTATTTTGCACATGCTGCCAGCAAGTGGCAGCATGTGATAAGCATGTTGTGAGAGCAAAAATTCAAATAGTAATTTAATTTAAAAAAAATCGACTATTTTAACGTGAAAAATGACACGATCATGACCTTGCTGATTTGTAAAGCTATTTTAATCAATTTTTATTTTTATTTAATCTTTTTTTGTTTGACCGTGGTTGTCGTTGAAATTTTTCCTATTGAAAAGGATAGGGTTGTAATCCCTCTTAATTATCCCATCTATAAACTACCATGACCATGTTTGACAGAATACACATTTTTATATTTATAAATTGTCAAATGTATGGTATTAAGTTTTCGTATCTGGTTGATAAAGTTGTATAACCACGTATTGTCAATATTATCATGGTCTAGCAAACAATAATATATAGATAATTTGGGTAAACTCCAATATTGGTAAGATATCACAAGAGCTTTTCCTACATGTCTGGTTTGTATTTAAGCATTAAAAGTACTATTCACTTTTATAATCACCAAGTATTAAATGTATAACGTTATTTTCTATTAAGTATTAACCTTAATGAACCACAAACTGTCTTTGAAAGTCAGGACAGTTTTTAAGATTTGCATAATGTGAATTATGTCATTGGTTACAGAAATTAGGAAGTGTTGTTGTCAGCACTTAAAATATATAACAGATTAACAAATTGGGGGCAAATTTAATTAAAATGTATGTCACATTGAAATTAAAAACTGATCCCTTTCTGAAATTTAAAGCTTAAATATTTAGCTTCATGTAACGGTCACATAACTAACTTTTCTTCTAACAAGCATATTGGTTCAACACCGCGGGCTTAATATGTCATTTCTAGGAAAGAGTGAACTCTTCTACATACAGTGTGCATTAAGTAGGATTTTCTAGGAAGCCTGAATATTCTGGGAACATTTTGTGTGTGCATATAAGCTAAAATGATAATGTAGAAACAATTTTACTGGAAACCGCGTTATTGCAATCGGTTATTAAATTATTGGACGTTGTATTTCAGACGTTGCCAACAGGACAAGTTTTTATTTTACACTGACAATGTAATTCCACATTCGGTCCTTACTTATTATGGTGAGACTAGTCAGTCTTTTGGAAGCTCTGATGATGAACATGCGAAACTACAAGACATGTCTTTGATAGAAATTACAGTTGTTGAACTTAGGATTTGTTAGATTTTCTTATGCATCTCCCCTCTAGATGGTCACTCGACCTTCGTGGGAGTGGACATTAGTTTCACCTTGTCTTTTTTTGTATACACTTTCGTCCATTCAACTTGACTGCGTGTCGAATTGACCGTTGGCTGAAGCGTCTCTTTGCTTATTGGCCATGATTGACGACGTTGGGATTGAAAGGGAGGACCAAAATGGCGGGAGGGGAGGATATGAATAAATGCAATAAGAAGGGCTTTTATGGGGAATCGAATGCGCGTACATCAAAAATAGATGGGGAAATGTGCTAGAGAAGCAGAGTAAAGGAAAGGGGGGAGGGTAGTAAAAAAATAGCAGAAGTAGGGCTAAATACAGTCACCATGGATGAAAGGACAAGCAATAATGTTGATTTGACGAATCCAAAATGCAGGAGCCGTGCAGTAATCCTTCCACTGTCAATGGAGCCACCAAATCCTGTCCTGTTGCTTTATCCCTTCCCCCTCCTCCCTCCACATGCCATGAGTCAGACTTTATCATGCATGAACTCCCATGATAACCGTGCATGCATAAGACATGGATGGGAACAACAAGTAATAAAAAAGCATAAAGTACAGGGGGCTTCGTAAAACGTTCATCCAATTCCTAAATTCGTAATCGATGGTTAGTAGCATATTGTCTACTCAGAAATCCCGGGTAAGAAAACCTATATACATGTATATATGTATGTGTCATACCATGTTTAGCCAATCATCTGACCATACATAAGCCACACAATGGAAATACAGCCACATACAACTGTAAGGGTCTACAAATAGTACAGTTTTCACAGAATATGGGATGTATCAGTGATGGGCAAACTGTACTCATGAGTGCGATTACTGATTACGATTACAGTGGAATCATATTATATCGTTAAGAAGTACATGTAGTCAGTACTCATATGAAATGATTAATGAGAAAATATAAAAATATTTTCCAAAAACATTAACTGGAGTATGCTGGGACATGTCCCACTGTACCCCATAATGTTGTGGTCCACTGTACCCCGTATAACCAATTTGATTTGAATAAGACCTTACAGCTGACCACATGGTTAATTGACATAAACTTTGGTTTGAAATCATAGCTGGATATATACACTTGCTAATGGTATAATGCAGCATTACTAATGTTTTATAAATACAGCTACAATAAAAATCCAATTGCTAGTTGATTAAAAACTTTTACTGTAAATATTTTCTTCTATACTTGTGTCAGATCGCAGAAATTTTACTTTATGAAAGAGTGTTGCATACAGCTTCTTTGAAAATCAAAAGCATTGGGTTGCTAATAAAACCTGATTTTATAAATGCATAGCCATAGGTTTATTGAATGTATGCCTTTGTATGGCTATGTTCATACTTTATCCCCATATTTACATGTACATACATTTTCCATGCACTGATTTACTGTTGTTAAGGTGGCACATGCAGCGGCGCACAGGCATATTTGCATGTGCATTTGTTTAAAATAATTCAAAATAATGTTCCAAAGTTTATAACGAATTTGTCTTTATTCTGTTTTGGCTTTCAATAAAACTTGACGATTTATCAAGAGTTTCTCAAGTTTTCAGGTTTTTATTTGATATTTCTGAACATCATTGCGAACTTTCCAGTTGCAATTTCAACAAGGAGTGGGGCATTTGACGGTTAAGCTTTTGCACATTCAACAATAACTATTTGAACATGTTGTGTGTGTATAGCTGTGTGTATTTATATTATATTCCTATTAATAATATTGATTTCTTTTTCTGCTTTTAGGTAAGTCATGCTGAATTTTCATGAATTTTGATTAACTTTCGATTAAACTAAACGGTTTGGTGAACCAAATTAGGTAAGTAAAATCCTCAATAATAAGAAATTTAATAAATTCGTCTGTTTTTTATACAAATATATTTTTCTTAGTTGTAGCAATTGGCTAACCATGCTACTAAATAGTTTTCAAGTTACAAATGAAGACGTTTTGCATTGTTTAGATTTTAGATATGTATTCATTATGTTTTGAATTTCATTAGATGAAACTATGTAGATATACATTCCACGTTAAAAAAAGCATTATACTATATAGTATATAGTACAACATTGGTACAAAAAAAGCAATCTTGGCCTAGGCTCGAACCCAGCTGTAGGTATGTAGCAATTAGGTGCGAATGAGATTTTTTTGTATAATCTCAGGCTGGCGAAGCGTGCGCTGCCTATTTTCAAGAGAATGTTTGCAGTAAAAATTGGCGTGTTTCATATATAAAACACACATCTAGATATAAAACGAAATGTGCGCTCTAACGCCAATTTACGCCTTGACGGTAATGGACGAAGGAAAAAAAACTGGTTTACTTTAATGGGAGGTGTATGGGTTTGTCTCTGATAGTTTACATTAGCAGTCCGCATTAAGGCATTGTGTTTGGGTGGATTTGTGCGATATAAAAACAAAAGGGGTTAATGGCGGTATTTTACCCCCAACTATAGCTAGCAGCGAGTTGGCGGGAAAGCTACGGCGCTTCCCCTCCGAACAGGAAGCAGCTGTTTCAAAGCTCAGTCTCCATAATACACAGCTGGTGGCATCGTTACAGGGTATAAAAGCGAGGGGTGTTCAGTGGGGTTTGGCTTCTGGTGTTGAGGGATTGTTTGCCACGTACAGTGGGACAGAAATTGAATATGTGGTGGCTACGACGCTTCACTCACATAGCTGTGCACTCTTGCGTAGAATGCGCCTCCATTGAAGAGAGGCGATAGAGTTGCAAGTGTCCACCTATAGTTCACGTTTGGACACTTTATAGTACATTTTCTCCAAAATCTATTCAATGGTTTTCCTTTAATTCGTCACAAACTTCCTAATTCTTATCATATTAGGACCATTCACTCATTTATGGTCAATGTATATGCATTTGAGCATGATTAACGCTCTTAAAATTTTCTTTTTCAATATTAGGATTTTCGTGCGTAATTTTCCCAGAATGTCAATAGTAATTTTCTAGACTGTAGCCAGAGATTCCGAGAGTAGCCAAAGTATTCCAGTCTTTCGATGATTTCGTTAATGTTTCACTGAGTTAAAATATAGTACTGTATATACAGCATTACTAATATATATTACGTCATTGAGTCCTTCACTCCTTCTTGTCTCTCTTCCCCCCCCCCCTCCTCTTCACTCCACTCACTGGTGCCATATGAGCCTTTAACGTGACATTTCAACATAACTGCATCCATTTACTCCTTTAATGGTCTTTTTTCCATATTTCTAAAAGTAATGCTTTTAGCACAAAAATAAAAAAAAAAATAAAAAATGGCACTTCTGTAAGTAAATGGTGCTGCCATGTAAAAATACATAAACTAGCATATATATATACTGTAGTTATTTGAGATTAATCTTTCGAGAGCGTTTCTTATAACGTGCCTGGTGGTTTTTTTCTTGGAGATTCAAGATTGCTTAATCGTGCTGTTAGTATTCATATATGTACAATTTAAATGAAGAATAAAAACCCTTTTTTTTGTTTCTAGATCTAGTCCATCGATCTTAGTACATTAGTATTTTATGAATTGTCTAATAGAGAAGACATGCTATGTTGCACTCGTATTATAACCCCCATTATTTTTTACCCCTTGCATATTGTACCCCCTCTTCGATTCGTTATCCACATAATTCATATCCTCTTCACTAAATCACTGACACATTTGCCGAACGAGGGCACTACAGAAAAATTAAGTTCGATCATTACTACTACACTGTACAGCATAGGGCTAGATTAAAAGTATCCATACTATATATATAGGACGAGAAGATATCCATAAGGATGATTGAATTGTATAGGAATCTAAACTATCCGTATGCCGTGACAACTTTATCCCCATTTGCTGTGTCGTCAGTTACAAAAGGTTGACAAACTGTATTCATATCCTCCATTATAGAAATTGGATCAGCACACTTAATACATCAGCCATTTTGGCTTTGGAATGGCTATTACGAAAACCGATTGACCACCTGCAGCTCGTTGAAACATTTTCTCAATGACCAACTCGAGTGTTATGCATTTCAAGACTAACATGTTTATAATCCTCCAACATATTCATCGATCGTATAAAGCGATGAATTACTTTTGCAAGAACTTAATTGAAGAATCTCTTGGAGGGGAGATGCTAAAGTTATCCAATATTGGATATGTAGGGGTAATTAAATGTTACATATCAAATTTTCTAGTGTTACGAAATGAAAAATGGGGTCTAATAAGCTCACCCAACGAGCTGTAGCAACAATTTGTCAACAATTATGCAAGACATGGTTTAGTATTTGAATTTGGAATACATCTTCAAACTTACAATATACCTGAGCCAAGTACTTTTTTTAAATTAATTTTGCGCCAATTCTAAATTATACACATTTTATGAGGATTTCTTTATTTCAGTGGTAATGTAGGTTACTTTAACTGAGGCAAAGTAGACTGTCATAAGTTATAGACAAGTAACCTATGGTTACAATTAACTTTGGTTAGTAAAGATGGCGGACCTGAGTCACTTCCAGCTGCCAGTGCGCTTTATCAATAGGCAGTGTTGGATAATCAAAATCCGTCGTTGTTTGGGGGCCACTTGCAGAGATAACGACCGTTTTTTTTTTCTCCCTCTCATTCCGATCATTAAGTTGATTCAGTTAAGCACCAATTAGTATTTTTGCGAGTTCCCTTGATTCGTCCATTTGGGAGCAATTTATTTTTCTAGATAAATTTCTAGCCTGGGTCCGTGTGAGGCAATCCGGTGTTTCCACGGTGATTTCTGAGACCATAATCTTCAGCCGGTTTGCTTTTCCTCCTCATTGCTTTAAGTTCGTTCGGATTTCCTGTTTTTCCTTGCCTTTTTTGCTTTTAATTTACCCAAATACACACTGCTTTTCCGATGGACGTCCAATGAGTGGAGCGCCTTCGATTGCTGCCGCCAAATTGCGGATGTCTGAGCAACGCCACCTACCGAATGAACCGTTGTTCTTATTGAAAGTTGTTCCACATGGATGCTATAGTTTGAATTAGAAAATAAATGATATTAAGGATAACTATTTGGGACAAACCTTGGAGACTGAAAACAAATCGTTCTTAAGTTATAGCTTGCTTTAATTTTGGACATCTGATACAAATGATATATTGCAAGAACGAATCCAGAAAAAAAATTCCAAACTGACAACTGCACAAAAGGACAAAATTCCTAACTTATGCCAACCTAACATATAACATGAACTAACCAAATCTGACACCCTTTCTCATTCCATCTTACCTCTTTTCACCATCCCACCTTTCCGCCTCTCTCCTACTCCCTTCTCTTACTTTACTATGTCACCTGTCATTCTGTGTGTTATATCCTGTGCTATGTCATTCTGTTTCATTTGCCCCCCTACTCATTACTCTCACTGGTTGTCATTATTTTATCTGTATTGCTCAATAGCCCTTTATTGTTCCTTCCATTGGCTTATATTTTTTGTATTGAAAACTTCAAATGCGGTGCTGTATCAGATAGTGACGCTTTCTCCCTTGTAGGGAATAAACATTAATGCCTGCATTACATTAAAACATTAAAACCTGTAAAATTAACTAAACTTGACCTAAGCTATAAATTACCTAACATAAACCAACAATAACTGTAAATGAACCGAACTAGGTAGTTTAGTGGTAACGCAATCTGTCTGGCATTCGGGAGACCCAGGTTCGATTTCCGACCGGGTCGCCTACCCTTATACCCTGTCCCCACTAGCACATCCAACTCAGTTGGATCTAGATTCTCAGTTGGATGTGAACTGAAGCCAATCATGGTCGAACTGACCTGTCCCCATATGGCTCCACTAAGCTGTAAAACCATTTGTTGAATGCGCACCGCATT
>JAQGBW010002918.1:0-17973 GCA_034698625.1 Julus scanicus
AACACCGTAGCGACTCCTAGTGAGTGCCCGTCTCAAAGGGAATGCTACAAGTCATAGTCATAGTCATAGTCATAGTTGGAAAGGATATGGTTGTAATATGCTGCGTGTTATGACATTTATGACCGTCAGAAAGTAAGCCGGCTTACAACATTAGCATTTCTGTTTCTAAAAGTGATGTATAGATGGCGATACGTGTAGTGTTTACTGTAATCGTTGTCAAGACCTGGACGAAGACTATGTTTTAAAACACAGTTAATTACGATTAAAATAGACGAAAATGGACTTTTTGAAGGAAGAAATTGAACGAAAGAAGCGACAGTTAGAGGATAATAACCTAATTGTAAGTTTTTAGACTTTTCCTTGTTATTGAATTGTGTTTAATGTGCAAACACATGTTTAGGCCTACTTTGACTCTAGCACTTTTACAGAATTCAAAGAAGAAATACTTTCGTCGTGATGAGTTGTTAGCAAAATGGGACAAGGATTACTATGATAAACAGACTGCAAAGCATAAAAATGAGGCAGTAGAAGACGTAAGTTTGTTATAATGAGGTTATGGAAGCTATAGAAAAAATGTTATTAAATAATATGATATATGTTGCCGTTTTTAATGATTCTACAGACTAGCATCAGTGACGTCAGTAAAGGTCGACAGAGAAAAGAATCTGAATCTGTGGACTATGTCCTACCTCGCAAAGAAGTTATCAAGAGACTTCGGGAACGTAGTGAACCTATTCTGTTGTTTGGCGAAACCGAATGTGAGGCCTTTAAACGCCTGCGACGATTGGAGATCTTGGAACCAGAAATTAACAAGGGATACAGAAATGACTTTCAAGAGGCAATGGACAAAGTGGATCAAGCTTACCTCAATGAGATATTCAAAAGTCAAGGTGTTGGTGGAGACTCTGAGGGTGCGGGCAAGTCCGTGCACGATGTGTCGGTCACTTATGATGAAACTACAATGGATGATATTTTGGTAAGAAATATTTTGTTGTTTTAATATATTTTCATGTTAGCTTCATATCATAGTTTGAACTTTGTATTTTAATGTATCTTATAGAAAATGGCGTCTGGATTAGGAATTGGCGATGCAATCACTGATGCAAAAGTGGTTCTCTCATTTGTAAAGGTAAGCTGCACTGTTTTTTTTATTAAATTGTATACCTTTACTTCCATGTTCACTATAAAAAAAATGCAGGAACCCCTCAAATTTACAACTTCATTGCATTCTTGCTTCCAATATTCATGATTGAAATTTCAATTGTGATATTAATATGCTATTTTTCGATATTGTTTAGCTTTTGCTCCAAACTTGGGGACATAAATTGAATGAACGAGAAGAAGCAGAGAAAGTTAGCATGCGAGGGAAACTGGATAGTGCCACTTATGCTCAGACGCAGGCTTACATAAAACCGCTACTCAGAAAGCTGAAAACAAAGGTAAAATTATTCGTTATTGGTTTCCATGGAAACTAAGTTATTGTACCATGCAATAGTAGTTGCCTGCTTGGTATGTAACTTTCAAATTATTTACATTGTAAAGTTTTCTTGTTTAGACTCTTCCTGAGGATATCATGGACAGTTTAGTTACAATTGTCATCTTTATGTTGGAAAGAGAATATGTCAAGGTAATTGGCCAAGTCATTTGAATCATAATTCACAAATTGACTGAATCTTTCTTTGTTTAATGAAAGAGAAGAGAGAAAAATTTGTTTTTAAAACGGTGTATTTTCCAACTGAGTTAATTGCATGTTCCAACTTTATTTAAGGCTAACGATGCCTACCTTCAAATGGCTATCGGCAATGCTCCTTGGCCCATCGGAGTCACCATGGTGGGAATTCACGCCCGTACTGGGAGAGAAAAAATTTTCTCGAAACACGTAGCTCGTATCCTTTATTTGCAAAATGTTCTTAGTATAATTTTTTTTTTTTAAAAAATGCTAAATTCTTTAACGGTTAATAGATGTGTTGAACGACGAAACGCAGAGAAAGTATATTCAGGTTGGTTGACTTTGTTTTACGATGATTAATTTCCGTTTTTATGTTCATCTGTATTTATTTCTTACAATTTCGTTTAACAGGCTCTGAAAAGGCTGATGACAAAATGCCAGCAGTTTTTTCCGACGGCTCCTTCCAAATCGGTCGAGTATAATGCATGAGCATAAGACTCTTCGTTTGCATTCTTTCTACGAAGTAAGAAACTCAATATCGGAAATGTCAGTGTTTTCGTAAAATAAGCAGATGATTGAGGTTTGAATTTTTATTACCTCAGCAAAGTTGGGAATTATGCTTGAAATTTGTGTTAGACACCGGTTTATGCTGGCAGTCTACTCTTTCACATGCAATTTGTTGCAGACCCGTAGAACTTTTTCTTATTTGAATTATTTCTATCAAAATTTAAAAAAAGCAATGTTGTACTTAAATATATCAGTGCGTAGTGAAAGCTTGGATTTCCACTTCTTGGAATCACAGACTGGCATTGGCTGTCCATTTGAATAGCGTTTCAATCAGTCATCATGTTTTAAGTCTGTTAGCATTCTTAAGTTTGCTTACTTCTGATGAGAATATTGAGCCATTGTTATAATGATTATCAAACATGATATATTTGCAGTTGTAAATATTATAGTAACGAATACAATATGAAAATATGAATTGTGATTTATTCAGATCTAATGCACTCGTTTGAATTATTTGCTATAACTAATTCTTGATTGGTTCTCGTTAGGAGCATCAGCTCCTTACCATCTCTTTGAACACAGTGATTTAAGCTAGGCTACTCTTTCAAAATAATGTAAATACACTTTGTTTGAATTTGTATCGCCATTTACCGTTTTATAAACGAACAGCTCTCCAAATGATTGCAGTGATTTACGGTAGCCCTTGCAAACATTCAAGAAAAATCATCTTAAAGCTTTAAAAATTTAAGTTGGATTACCATTAATATAATATATTTAATTATTTACATAACATTTATTTTCGCTGTATACTTCGAAACGATTATTGAAATGAACAATTAAAAAAATATATTTGAATAATTTAAGTGTTGCAATTCTGTAGCAAAGTACCATTGCAGCCCTTTTAGTATAAAAAGTTTTACCACCCTAATATTGTATATAAATTCATAAGTTGTATGGTTATCACAAGATTGAAGATTTTTTTCTTACATGTTTAAAATTAAATGTGCTATAAGTATATTTCTAAGTAATTTCAGAACTTCAGTTTTAAATTCCTGACATGCAAACCAACTTGTCCATGTGCATAATTTTAAAATAAATCGAATATCCATTTGAAAATAATTAAATTTTGAAATCATATTTTGTCATTTTTATGTTTGTTTACATATTTGTAGCAATTGTTATTTATTATCTTTCACCATGTATTATCAATGCAGAGGCTTGAAATCCATGAACTTTTCGAATTTCCCTGCATTTTTTCGCGTGGAATTCTGGGTATATCAGATGTTTGGTTTAAAGATGGCTGACGGATGCTGAGTTGATTAATGATGTTCGAAATAATGTAATGGAATTATCACCACTCAAGGTGATTTGCAGTTGCAGCGTTGTTATCTTTATAGGCCTGAATCTCAGTGGAGTCTCAGAATTTCATAGGTATGTATTTTTCAGCTTCTGGAAGCTCAAAAAGTATTTTCCATTCATTATAGTGGGCGGCGGAACATCACCTGATTGTTAATCATCGAATATGTCCTAGTTTTTTCACCTTTTGTCAACCCTGTATGACATAATAATACTTTAATCAGTAAAAATTCAAATATATTGTTTAATGTTGCACTATTCGTTGAATGCTCATGAAATACAGGCTTTTAAATAAGTTTTAATCCCGGAAAAATACTTTCGGTTTGACATAAATTATGCATGGATTTGATCATTTATAATGCTGAAATTCAAAATATTTATTTGGATTTCAATGAGATGGACATATCTTAGTTTTATTTCTGTGGTTTTTCAGATTGACAAGTGAACGGAAACACGTATGAAATGGCCTCTCATGATTTGTGTTGATCATGCTGAGCTTTCTTCCTCCTCTTTTGGCGCAATATGCTGATTTAAACAATTACAGCTTGTCAAACATGGAGACTGAAGATACACTTAATCACAATAACCTGCAGTCTTTTCCGTTGAATTCTCCCGTTTGGCAAAATCAGGAGTTTCTGAAGACAAATGGCACGTCAGATGATACGGATTTTATTTGCAAATGGATTCTCTATTGGGAGTTGGGCAACTCTCGGTAAATATTTATACATTACGTAGTCCACCAATATCCATTCGAATGTCAAATGGCCAAGTGAAATTGTACGATGTTAAATTCTCCTTTTTATTGAATCTAGCGTCCGTGTTTGGGATTTGCTAATTTTAATCCCAAATGTGGTATTTCTGTTGGCACTGGCGTACCGGTTTGATCGAGCAAAACACAAGTTGCGGGCCACGAGCAGCGCCATTTACTTTACTTTTTACATCTTGGTCATCGTGAACACTATAGTGAGTGTCGTCCGATGCGTGGTGTCGATGACTGTAAATGCAGCGCTCCCTGCTGGAAGTCGTACCGATAAAGTGCTTTGGGTCGTTGTGCGATTTTTTCTCCTGGCCACGGAACTTAGTGTCGTTATCTTTGGCCTTGCTTTTGGTAAGATTTTTCTTTCTTTTCGCAATGTTTAGTCAATGAAATGTAACCACTTTTTTTCCTTCCTACTGGACTGGTCAATTGTTTAAAACATTTTCTATCTTTGGTTTGTTTAGGTCATCTGGACAGTCGTACGAGTATCCGTCGTGTCCTTATTTTCACCTCATTCCTATCGTTAAGTTATTCCGTGACTCAAGGCGCACTCGAGATTGTCGCACCAGACGAACATTTTTACGTTCCCAATAAAGACTATAACATTTTTGGCCATGGAGGAATGCTTTTCTGGTTTACCAGCTCAATTGTTTTTGCTTTTGTAAGTTTCTACTTTAGCGTTTGGATTTAAATTATATTTATTCATGGTTAATGGTGTTTCCCTTCGTAGCTTTACTGCTGCATTTTTATCTTGCCCTGGACAAAACTAAGCGACCGTTTGGCATTACCCAGTAAGCACATATTCTTGTAGAATTTCTTAATATTATTATTAAGTGTTTTTTTAATGTGATAATAATTTTTTCTGTTGTTTTTTTAGCCAAGCGCTCCTTCTATTTTTACATATTTTGCTTGGCAATTCTGAATGCTGTTCAAGCTGTTGGTAGCGGCTTATTGTTTTATAAAGAAGAGTGTGGCATATGGTAGTAGTTTTATCTAGGTGTAATTAAGTCCAAAAATTGTTCTCTCCTTTTTAAGTAAACCGTCCTTTAATCTATCGAACAATTATTTATTTTCAGTATTGTCGATGTGACAACATACATTTATTTTACCCTTTTTACCCCGTTGGTTTATCGAACATTCCTCAGTGAGCTTTTTAGGTTAGTATATATGAAAAGCTCTCCGTTATATTCTAACGTTAAATATCATTTGTCTAATTTCTTACGTTTTTTCAGTATTTCCCAACCCAGCATCTTGTTTTCTTACAAGGCCCAAGCCGATGAACCGATCGAAGACGATACCGTCAGTCTCCCGCATCAGTTGTCCTGTTCATCCCTCAAGACTGATTCCGACTACATTTATCAAGTACAAAAAGACACTTTGGTCTGATATTTTCATAATTGTGACATTCCCAGAAATTTTAAAATCTTTTCATTTTACTTTTGGGATAGAATACTGAAGTGGTTTCCCAGTGTTAAAAATTACAGAATTTGCAAAAAAACTGAGGGAAACCTTGCTTGTAGTAGTTAATAATAACCAAGCCTATCTCGGATAACAGAAAATTCTAATAATACAGATTTTCATATTAAATTTGTGTTAAAAATAAATTATACTAATATTTCCCCAGATTTTATGATACACGAAACATGGTAAAATAAACATTTGCATTGTTTTTTGTAGAAAATTACAAGCACTGTGTTTAATTACCGAAAACACGACTAATTATTTGAAATTGAATTAATAGGGTAGATTTTGTTTCTTTAAAAATTGCAATTGTGATAGGCTTACTTGACTGCCGTCAATATTTTTGCAATATTTCGGTGGTGATTAAAGTATCATATCATCTGTGGGAATGTGAATATTTATTGATAAAAACTGAGCAAATCTGAAAACTTAGTTTTAATACTAATTCCATATCATCTTGTCCTATTGAACGCGCGATTAATCATTAAATTCATGATTTCTAGTTAACAATTTGTTATTATTCATTTTGCAGAACAACCTTCTGTACGACAGCACCCAATTCGAGGCATCGGGAACACCCGTCAACCCGCTGTACGCCCATTCTGTCCAATCCCCCGATAGCATCAACAGCGCCAACAGCATAAACGACGAGTTTGCCACAACTCCAGGTTCCACGGGCTATCAACGATTTGGCAAGGCCTCGAAGCACAGCAGGCTGTTAGAGGATTCGTGAAATGGACATTTCAAGAATATAAGGTTGTAAACCAGAATTTGAATTCGTTGAAAGTCTGTTTACATATTTTTCTTACTTGTATTTTTCCCTTATCTTTATTTAGCCGGTCTAAACATGCTTTAACCTGGGCACATCACTACATAGTTTCCTATTTCGTACGAAAAACATCCCAAACCGACTATTTTTTAGGTAGGTTAAGGTGAACAATGCTAGTCTGCAGCTTCTCTGAAGGCGGTTATTGCCTCATGGAACAGTCTGTCTTGCCTCGAGTTGCCATGTATTTTTCAGAGATAAGGCAGCAGTTATGTGAAAAAATTGCGTTTTGTCGAATTCATTGAAAAAATGGCAGTTGAAGCGTTTTCAAGGTTCTGTTCATTCAATTACCAAAGAATATTTGGGAGGAACTTAAAATAACTGTTCTTTTTTGCACGCTATTCAACGTTGGAATTTGTTTCCAAAGGCTATTACCTTAATAAACTATCTGATATTACGTAAATTTACCAATGATGTTGGCCAGGGTTCTCCCCCGTCCTACCCAAGCCTGGAAAAAATGGAATTGTCAGGGAAATTGGAAAGACCTGGAAAAGTCGGGAAAAAAATGTATTATTTGGAAAAAGTCGGGGAAATTCAATATGAAAGTTGTTCTCTGAAACACTTCAATCTGAAATTTCTTCTATTTTGGCCCATTTTATGAATGTGAAAAATTGAATTTCTTCAAATTTTAATTTTTCACATTCAATATCTGATTTTCTGCGTTAAAATTTCAATTTTTCACATTATAAATCTGATTTTCTGTGGTAAAAATACTTTTTTTCTCGTCAGGGAAGTTTTTTTTAACCTGGAAAAGTCAGGGAAAAATCTCTGGGAAAAAGTCTGGGAAATTCAATAAGAAAGTTGTTGAACTCTGAAACACTTCAATGTGGAATTTTTTCTATTTCGGCCCTTTTTATAAACTTGAATTGTAATTTTTCACATTCAATATCCGATTTTCTGCGGTAAAAATTACAATTTTTCATATATATGATAGTTCTTGAACTCTGAAAAACTTCAATTTGGAATTTCTTCTATTTTGGCCCTTTTTTTAACTTGAAGAATTGCAATTTTTCCCCTTCAATATCTGATTTTCTGCGGTAAAAGTACGATTTTTCTCGTCAGGGAAGTTTTTTTAAATCAGGGAAGTTGGACATTTTATTTATGGAGGAACCCTGTTGGCGTGTAGCATTTTATGTTGACTGTAGGATAAAGAGTTGATCAAATTCATTATTCTTATTTATTATTTATTTTTTGCGAGAGGTCCAAAGAAAATGTAATTTCCTGTAGCATTCAGAGGAAATTGATGTTATTTTGTATAGCAATTAAACCATGCATAGATTCAAATTTCGAACTCAATTAACAGCTATCGTTAGGGATAACTCGAGTTTAATGTTTATTCTAACGATTCCAGAATATGCTAGTGTAGTCTTAACCAAAAAACAAAAACTGCAATTTTTTGCAGAAAATTTCTTTTTTCCAAGATAGGCAGCAATACGATCAAAAGAAAACTATATTTTAATGATTAAAGCTGTATGGAAAACCCATAGTACATTTTTTTTTTCTTCAAACTACTCATTCGGGTGTTGAAATGATGTAATAATTTGTAAATATATATTCCAATTTTAATTAAAGGGTCCGGAGTTGAAGCGTTTATAAAGAGGTTTTATTTCTTGATTAGTCTGACGCTTCCGTCTGTTCAAGAGTTGCAAACATTGTTTCTGAACTTTTTTTATGTTTAGGCCTAGTTTTTTTTTGTGTTCCTTGTAGGAGCATTAAGTGTGAGTCATGCTGTATTATGCTCCAGGGGGTTGAAGAGGAGAAACAGAGAGGCAAGTGAACTCTTGCAAGTCCAGCTGGGAATGCCATTTGACAGCACAGAAGAGGCCTTTCTCATGCCTCCTGCTCTTCAACAACCCCTCAACGGCATAAAAGACACTTTCTTGTTGCACACAACTTTTTATGAATGTACTACGATTTTTTTTTTTCTTCTTTTAATTTTTTTTTTGTCCCCAGAAATTAGCTTTACAGATTAAATCGATGGGGGTAAATGCGGCCCATAAGTGCTCGTTTTTAGCCTGAAGATTTCAGTTTTTGATGGAATTTTTGTTTGTAGACAAATGGGTGTTTGTGTTGTTTGACAGCTCCAGAGGCATCCTGTTTACTAACCTAAACTTACACCAGTTGTATCACGTTTTTAGCGAACCGTTAATCAAATGTTGAGATGGAAAATTTGCTTAGTTGTGATTGAAAGGTTTTCGACTGGGATTTTCAATCAAATTGCTCCGGAAATCAATAATAAAAAAATATATTTACTACCAAGGGTACCAAGGGCGTAGCTCGGGATAGAAGGTGGAGTGGGACACCCAGATTTCGGAAGGGGATGGCAATTTCATTTATTATCTTGTAACCAGCATGGTGTAACAAGTAGCTAGTTGTTATCTATTTAGAAACTTGTTTTATTTGATTTTTATTTTTGCAAAAAATGAGCTTTTTGAGGGGTTCAAACATAATTTGAAAATGGTTTTTTTTCCAGTTTGGATTTAAGGACCTTTCCGATAACACAACAGATTCAGTCAGAATTTCAAAAAAAGTTTTTTAAAGGTTAATCAATCAAAATTAGTTAATTTTACTTTTGTTCTTTACATTATGACAAATTAATTTGCAGGTTTAAACTTTGAAGAATATAAAATTTCCACAAAAAAAAATATTTTCAAATTCAATCCAAATTACTAAAATTATCTAACCATCATGTTCAGTGCAAAGATAGTGAAAAAGAATATATTAATTTATAATTTTGAACTTAGAATTTTTAAATATATTTCTTCAAAATTGTAGACAGACCTCTTGAAGGGTCCATGTTTTTCAAAATTATTTTCAACGCTTTAGCTCGTTCTCTATTGGTCCATTCGAGTGCCTTTCAACCTGCACGACCAATGAATGAAGAGAGCGTCTGTTTGGGCGGGGCCAGTTGGGGCGGGATTTCGAATACCGCATTTTTCAGTTAGTTTGGGTCAGTTTGAAACTGACGTTGAAAGTAAGCGGTGGTGTTTGTTACTTGAAGACCCTTTTCGGTTTTAAATTTCAACGGAACTTCGGTTTTGATACTAACCCAGGTAATTTACAAGCATGTTTTTATACTTAGTCTCAGTTTTTTCTGTTGTTAAGCGTTTAAAACTCAATCTCAATTCGAATTCTTAAAATGGAATTATTGGAAAATTCGAATTTGTAAATGGTTTAAAGCCCTTTTAGTTGGGTTGGATATTGCAAAGTTAGGTGTATTGCTTGGGGAAAATTTAGCAAAACATGGCCCTTTGATATACCGGCAATTTTTAGTTTTTCCAATCCAAGATAAATATTGTTTGTTATTAGCATCCAAGCGTGGGTATAGTTAGTCCACTTTGTAAATTTCTTTTGTTTAATCAGATAATTCTGGAACAATCTTCATGCTTGACCCCCTACTTCCTTTCACTGTCAAGCTGTCCCTCTCCTATATCATCTTAATTTGCAGATGTTTGAAAATGCTTTCTATAAATAACTCCTCTTTAAGAAAATCCAGATGGTCAATGTCCACTCGGTAGAGAATTTCAATATGTAGTGTTTGTTTAAGCTTGGGGCAGGGCGGGGGTGGGTAGTAAGAGAAAAGGCTAAATGTCAAACTTGACTTTTTAACAATTTTCTCTATTATTTTGTGTGCGGGTAACCCTTTCAACTTGCAATTACAACCCTTTGTGCCCACTCGAGGGCGTTCGTGTTTCGGCACTGGGTTAGACGGCTGACCTTTAACATTGCAGAATATTTTTGATGTACCCATGTTGAATTTTTTTGGGGGAAAACAGTTAAAATTATTGGTATTTATTTTCTACGTGATTCGTATACGAATTGTCAGTTTTGTTCTGTCTACACAAGTTTCAAATTTTTTGTGTAATGACAATAAAGTTCATTCTTGAAAACTAGTTATCTAGTTATAAATCTGAAAATGCCTAGTGGCCTAAACAACTTTCTTCTTTGACATAATGTCTACTTAAATTCGACGGTCAAGTGAATTTTTATAAGGCTATTGAACAAGTTTCAGTTGCAGGAAAGCAAAATTAACATTTTAAACTTGTATCTAGTTTTCCTAAAAATTGTTTGCCAATGCAGAAAAAAAAGGTTTGAAAAGTTTTTGGGGTTTTTTTTTGGCGCCGTTTGTAAGAATTTCTCCAGGGTTCCCCCAGATCTAAAAAACCTGGAAAAGTCGGGGGGAAATGTAATATTTCTAAAAAAAAATGTCAGGGAAATTAAATTAAATTTTTCGGGATTAAAAATCCGATTATTCTGCTTCAAAAATCTGATTTTTCTGGGGTGAAAATGCAATTTCTCTGCAGCAAAATTGAATTTTTCGGGAATAAAAATGCAATTTTTTTTGCATTAAAATTGCATTTTTCGGGATAATCAGATTTTTTCTGCTTGAAAAATATTATCTAAATTTAGCTTTAGCAATATTATAGCAGTTTGTTGGTTAAGCTGGTCAGGGAAATTTTTTTTTAAAACCTGTAATAGTCAGGCAACAATGCTTATGTTCTCAGAATGCTGCATATTTGTAACAAGTTTCCACTAAATTCCTAATAAACTCTTAGTAAATCACCAATTAAACCACCAACAGGCCATTCAACTTTCATTTCTGGTTTTTTAAAAAAAAGTATGCAGATGAACAAACCTAGGCAATGCAAATTCTTATTTGAATTTTTTGCATGTGGGCAACATGGCTGAGATTGGGGCAAAAAAACCAGAGAAACATTCCCCAAAAAAAACCTAGGGTTTCGACGCTGTGGGAATTAAACTTTATCGGCTTCGGCAACTATTGAAGTCAGTGCATTTTCTGTTTTGGCATAAACAAGTGAAATTCTTAGTTCGAGGGGGGTCAACTACTCCGGTTCTTCAGTGACCTGTGTGTGTGTGTGGTCGTAATGGCCCTATGGCTCGGTTGGGTTTCTTGTCTGGATTTTGTCCTGACAGTGGCCCGTCCCTAAATTCACCATCTTAAATGGAACGACAGTGGACCCGCCCCCATTTACACTAATTGTAACTTGTTTGACCATTGTCTAAATTTGGGTTCTCTAAAGTGACCGTTTGTCACATTTAACGTGTGACCGGCTAGACATATTGACTCGATATGTAAAGGAAATGACAGATGTTGGTGGCTTCCCTTCTATATGTGCTAATTATTACATCAATTGTTATCTGTATAAGGCCGAGCACGTGTCTCTATAAAGTAGGCCTATAATTTGTTCCCACATTGTCATTTTTGTTTTTTCATAAGCCTTGAATTCATCAGTGTCCTCTCATGCTGCTACCACCCGCATAATCTGATCTGGCAAGCCTGGACAGATTATGCGGGTGATAGTATGTTCAAATTAATTTAATCGGCAATTTAAGCAGGGTTAATCATTAATTCAGTTCAACGTTTACTCAAAATGTGATATGATCTGGAAATGAGTGTGAAGGTTTTTTGTTTGACGGTTAATGGCAAGATAAAATAGTTAAACCGGGTTTCCACTACAGTCAACATTCAACATGCAAACAACAAACATACAAACATTCAAAAGCCGGGTCTCAGACTCCACTGGAGTTAACATTCAACATAAAACATGCAACACCAAACATTCAAACACTCACACTGTCATAAGTTTGCTCAAACATCACTTTTTTTTCGAAATTTGTTTCAGCAAACAATGTTGATCAACATTGTTGCCGTATGTTGACTGCAGTGGAGATTCTGCTTTAGAATTCACATTTTTGTTATTGTAGCTGCTGTTGATTTTAATTGGATTATACTAGCGTGACATAATTAGTTAACTGTAATGGCGTCTTGTTTTGACTAACAATCGAATTATTCCACAACATGTTTTTAAAAATGTTCATAATTTTAGTTTGAGGAAGTAAGCTGAAGAAAACTTCTTACATCTGTCAAAATCAAAATTCATTGGTCATTGTGGTTTTAGTTTGCATTAGTGGAGGTTGTGTAAATCATTTCGAAATCCATTTTTATACGAGTGAAATGTTAACCCTAAAATGGGCGGGAAACACTGGGGAGCTCCACAAGTATAATATGATCGCTGCAGCAGTGATGTTGATTCTGTTTACATTTTTTCTTTTTTTTTTGGTTCCACACCAGCTGCTCCCTTTGCATGTCTGTTTTTCATTATCGCATTTTCCGGTTTTTGAGCTCGGGTTTTTAATTTTTCTCTCCTCCCTAATTTGCGCTATTCAGTTGCCGCCTCCTTCCTCTCTATCCCCATCCTATACTGCCCTGCGGCTAAACTTTTGCTCGGTGACCGGTCATATTTCAGCATGTTACAATATGTATCCGGTCCTGCAAACACCACAGGGCGTGCCAAACACAAGGGCAGCCATACTGTGCACAAATCCATTTTTAACTCGTCAACTTGCGATTTACAATTTGGAAATACTTTTTCACACAATCGAGAACATGACGGATTTATGCCCTCGTAGAGCTCGTAATTGCAACGCAGCGTCGTTTACACGGAGCGCCGTGACTTTCGACATTTGTGACCACAGAACTCTAGGTTTGGAGGGCACATTTTGACAATTATTTAACTCAACGCAGTACATCACAATCAGCAAACAAATGTCATTATATGGAGGGGGAAGGAATTATTGTCAAATTAAATTTTTAATAAATCTGAACTTGGAATGGAAGGCTTTTCAATCTGTGGCGTCATAGGCACGTGCATGTGCACATGCAGTTCTTAATCTCGTGTTTATTTGAAATTTTGTTCTTATGTTGGAATGTTATTATTTTTGGAATTCTAGCCACGAAGTTCAGTTTCTCTTAATTTCTTGTCGATTTAAATAAATAGTTCACATGTATAACTTATCGTTTAATTTGGAAGTTATTTCAACATCCAAACATCTTGTAATCACGAGTTGTGTAGTCAGTTTTCTTAACATTTGTCGAATATTCTCGAAATATGCGTTGAATTTACTTTTCAGGAAATATTCCTGTGAAGGCCCTTAGCATCTTCAACATGGCCGCTTCCACTTTTCTCCAAAAGTCGCCGTTTATTTTGGTTTTTGAGGCATTGATAAACGTTAAGGGGCGTGGCAATGTTGATCCACACTAAAGACTCCCACATGCGCAACATTAGGGGGTAGTGAACCGGAATAAAGCTAATTAGGATTGATGTGATGTTGTATTATATGTTGCCACTGAAATTGAAGGTGGCCGTGGGATACATAGAAATGTTTTTACATGTTGTTGGCATTAGTTCCTTATTCGTCCAAAAGTGTCAGCTTTATTAACCATGGTCCATTGACTGCAGTATGCTGTTATTTCACATTTCGATTTTAATGATATGGGCGGTATGCTTAATTTCAGTAAATTTCCCAAGCAATTAAGCCCCTAAACTGCTATCAAAATGGCTTTTGGAACCCCTTGAGGGATAATTTGTCTCGCCTGACTTCAGGGAATTTTTTATGGTCCGTGGTTTGACATCTCCGATTACTCTCTTTCTCTGGCACTATAATTGTGTATTTTTTATCCCTATAATGAATATAAATTTCTTTAAGGTTAATTCTGTATGGTGTCATAGTGGTGTTGCGGGTCCTTTTAATTATTTCGCTGAGTTGGAGAAAGTTAAAATAGATGTCAGAGAATTGTAATTAAGTTTTTAAATTTACGAGGTGTATTTCAAAAGTTCGGTTTGTATATATATGTCTGGCCACGAACTTTTCAAACGTGGTTCTGTAACAGCACCCCCAACAGAAAAGATCTCCCTTCCGTCATGCGCAGACTGCGTTTTAGTCGTGAAATTTGTTCTTGCATTTAAAAATGTATCCGATACTTTAAAAAGGTATTATTTAACGGAAATTAATAGTTTTTTCTGCTATAATACCTGAAAAACAATACAGGTGGTCAATACGTTTTAAAGCATTAAATTTATAAACATTTACATTTCCAGTATGTATTTATTTTTGTAGTATGGCAGAGTTCCCCCAGACCTGGAAAAGTCAGGGGAAAATGTAATATTTAAGAAATAGTCAGGGAAATTTAATATAAAAATTGTTGAAGTTTTAAATTTTTAAATGAATTTGCTGGACTTTTGGCACCATATGGACAGAATTGGGAAAAGTCATTAGCCTTAATAGGTTTTCTACTAGTCCTGGTAATTTTCGCATCTGGATGGTCTATTTCGGCCTTTTTTGAACGGCATTAAAAATCCGATTATTCTGCTTTAAAAATCCGATTTTATGTGGTAAAAATGCAATTTTTGTCAAGTAAAATACGAGTTTTCTGCAACAAAATTGCATTTTTTTTTTAGATTAAAAATCAGATTATTTTTCTTAAAAATTCCACTTTTCTGTAGAAAAAATGCAACATTGCACTCCAGTAAAAATACAAGTTTTCTGCAGTAAAATTGCATTTTTCAGGATTAAAAATCATCCGATTTTTCTGCTTTTATCTTTAGCTCTTGCAATATTAAAGCAGTTTGAGCTGGTCATGGAAATTTTTTTTAAACCTGGAAAAGTCAGGAAAGTTAAATATTTTATTTGTGGGTGACGCTAAAACAAGCGTGAAAATCGTTACAAATAGTTTAAAAATTGTTTGTGCATGCGTGTTAAATTACTTCCTGCTCGCGCATGCGCAATATAGCTAGGGGGGAATATTTATTGTCATTACAGTTCTCCATGCTAGTTTTAATGTCATCAGTATTATTTTTTTATTGAAAGATGTTGGGGAAACACTGACAAAAAATAAAACATTACCAGAGATATAGTTGAAAAAAAAATTTCAATTATTTTTGGACATCTTATTTTCCTAAATTTTCAACACACCCCTTTCGCCCAGCACATGGGGGACAATGGTTCTGAAGTTAAAACAGATTTATGCTTCAAACTGGTTTAGTCTTATTCAGTATGGTTTTCAGTTGTGATGATATTCTATCACTTCATGGGAATGCACCAAATATCGTACTTTTTTTTCTCTCCCTCCCTCCCTCCCTCCCTACATTCCTTCGACTTCTCACTCCAGCACTTCTTCCTGACCTTTTTTTTGCCACCAATTTAGGCCCTAGTAGCGCGAGATCAGTTTTCAACATCTAGTTCATGGATGTTGTGTCTGTCCCTCTCTGCTTCCCCTCTTTCGTAGCCATTATCTATCCCACTGCCCAGTTCTGTCATGGATGATCCGAAAGGGGGGTAACGACTTTCCCTTTGGCTTTTTTGTCCCCCCTCCCCTTGGCTATTGTTACCTTGGGTTCCCCTCTCCGATGCATAATCGCAACCTCCCCAGCTCCAAATATTTTCCTCCGAGTTTGGCCCTCCTATTATTCACTCTTGTGCCCCACAGCATTCCATCAGTCAGCGTGACAACCGTTCGTGTTATTACTCACCCCCTTAAACCGCCATTATTTATCATTAACGTTCGGGTGGGGGGAAACAAGTGACCCCTGGACGAGCGAAATTGGGGCCTCGCGACGGGCGGTTTTGTGCCTCCAGAGGACATGGTAACGTTGTTTTTTTTTTGGACCCGTGTAGTTATGCCACGATGGGCTGGGTTCGAGACCCCACCCTGTCATATTTTGAGAGGTCCTCGTGGTTCCACTACCACGGAGTTTGTGGTGTTTGTGGTGCCCTAATAACCATGGCGCCATGCATGCTGGGTTGCACTCTCATATATAAAGACCATCTTTTGGACTCACTGATGCGTCCAACAAAACCCATAATTTGGGCTGAAGAATTCAAGAACAGCCTTGATGAAGAAAGTCTGATTCTGGCAGCTTCAGCTAGATAAATAAGCTTAAGTAACACATTTGTTACATTATCTGTTTCCGTTTCCCATAGGGAATCTAAAGAATGAACTATTAATGTAGTATTGTTGCTTTATTTACTGAAATTGGATTATTAGCCACTATTATTCATTGTAGTACTCTGTAGTTTAAGTGCATTAAGGTTGAAAGATCGAATTTTTAGTGGGGGTGTTTGGGAGTTTTAGTATTTTATATATTTTATTAGAAAACATAATGGGAAAACTTAAGAGGGAATAAATTCTAATCTTTTCAATAGGTCAAATTTGCAAAGATATTCACAGTTAAATCAAAAAAAAAATTAAATAAAAATACAAATTGCTTAAAATATAGCTTAGTAAATCAGCAAGGGCCTAGTCTTGTCATTTTTCACTTTAAAATAGTAGATTTTTATAAAATTTAAATACAAGTTTGAAAAATGTTCGTCAGTCAAATTAATTTGCAAAGATACTCACAGTTAAATCAAAAAAGCTGAAATAAAAATAAAAATTGTTTAAAATTGCTTAATAAATCAGCAAGGGCCAGTCCTGTCATTTTTCTCTTTAAAATAGTAGATTTTTATAAAATTAAAATAAAAGTTTGAATGCTGCCATCATGTGGCAGCATGTGATAGGCAAATTGTGAGGGCAAAAATTCAAATAATAATTTTTAAAAATCTACTATACTTTAAAGTGAAAAATGACAAGACTGGGCCCTTGCTGATTTATTAAGCTATTTTAAGCAATTTTTATTTTTATTTAAACTTTTTTTATTTAACTGTGAATATCTTTGCAAATTTGACCCATTAAAAAGGATAGGGTTGTAATCCTCCTTAAGAGTTTCACGTATTAAGAATGTGTTTTCAATATAACCTGATTTTTTCAGGAAATAATCAAATTTGTGATGAACTTCGTAAGCCATTATCCAATTTTTTAACACGCTGTGCCAAAGAAAGTTGTAGTCAGCCCAGCCTTGTATTTTTATTTGAATAAGCCCAATGCTGTTTGTATCTTTAGTGATATTTATAGATTGGGTTGATGTTTGACACCGGAAGGGTCATAGAATCCTCCAAAATTGACACTATCCATGTTTGGCATTCCATTATCAATTGTATGAGTATCGGCGTGGTGACCACGACGGCCTCGTTTTGACCTGATGAGATACGACCCACATCTCGAGAGGCTTTTAAATGGAGTCTGGTTTCACGTTCCGTGACCTCGTTAGATGGATGTGCTCGACTGGCAGGTCAACATCTGCAGATTTTTGTTTGCATGTACTGAAGATTGTATAGTCGGCATGTGGAACGCTTTTCATAGTGTAATTACACGTGCGTGGGGTCTCTTCTTGCTAGATGTTCAGATTGTGGAAAAACTCTTGGATGCGGAAGGTTTGGATGTTAGAAAATCCAAATACTGAAATCTGCAGAAAACTGCAGACAGACAAAAAGTGATTTTTGTCGACTTTATGCAAATCCACTGCAAAAATAGCTGCAGTTTATTTTAATAATTAAAGTGAATTAAGATTTTCTGTTGGAGTAGAGAAGACCGGGGCACAGTGGTACAACGTCTTTATAAAATCAGGTTTTATGAGCAACTCAATGCTTTTGATTTGCAAAGAAGCTGTATGCAGCACTCTTTCATTAACCAAAATGTCTGCGATCTGACACAAGTAT
>JAQGBW010002919.1:0-17972 GCA_034698625.1 Julus scanicus
ATTCTGAAAAATACTTTCTGCAGAAATTAGGTGACTGAATTCTGCAGAATTCTGATAGTCGTTTTTTGTATGGGCACTCATTCACATTTACACCCAGACTCCTAGGATTAGGACACAAAAAAAGTCTGTTCAGGTCGACTATAACCAGTTCTTGTCTCTTTATGGGGACAGCATCAATGGTAGACTGAGTCTAAAAATATTGGTTGTCAGGATACAGTGGGAACACACCCAAAATTACCATACAAGGCTATGATTTAATTTTTATTTAGGAAGTAACACTTGCATAAAAACGGTTAATAAAAGGTACAATTATTTTTTTTCCCACTATAAATGTATAGTAAAAAGCTATTATTAAGCTTACTAAATGGTGATTAATATTTTAACATATTGTCCTGGCCAGTCCGACACTGCTCTGACTGTACACCAGGTTTTTGCTTTAACAACACCAGTTTTCTGGCATCAACCAACTATCCAAAACAAAATCATTGATTTTTATTTATTATTTTTTTTTTGTATTTTCATAACTGTTCATGTCTTGCCAATAAATATTGCTTTTCTGAAGGGATTCACCAACGCTAACGGGAAAATATAAAATTGTGTACAGCTACTAAATAAACTATCGTGCATTTTGTAATGTTTTGCACAACGGATAATTTACAAGAATGCCATGTAAAATGGGAAACCAGAAAAAAAATGAAAATGAAAATTGCCCTCACTATAAACCCATTGTCAAAATATGGGTTCGGTTATGCTAGTTTAGAATTGGTTTTGGCTTTTTGAGCGCTTTTTTTCTGTCTGCATTATTTCGTGGAACTGTAAAAATAGTATAAAAAAAGATAAAATTATAAAATGTGGAATTCGTTCGGAGACTTTAAAATACGACGCACATTTTCTATAATTGAAAAAATATTTCGTTTTTATTTATATGCAAGTGTATTTTAGCTCTTACAAACAGGTTAGAAATAATGTTAAAAAAAAGTATTTTTTAGTATTCACTCAGTAAATTAAGTTATGTAATGCGGAACTGTAGAGTATGCCAATACAGAATGTTTTCTGGATACTTTAATTTCTAATAAAATACTGGAGTATTTAAGGGGGTATAGTACCTATCACTTTCAATGGGTAAAATTTTAAACACACTCACAGCCAAACAAAAATAGATTAAATAAAAATAAAAATTATTTAAAATAGCTTGATAAATAAGCAATTGAAATTGATTGTCGTTTTTCACTTTGAAACGGTAGATTTTTTTTAAATTAATAAACAAGTTTGAAAAATGGCCGTTAATGTGCACACGCTTCCAGCAGGTGGCAGCATTGAGCCTGAAAATTAACGGACATTTTTCAAACTTGTTTATTAATTTTTAAAAAATCCACCCTTTCAAAGTGAAAAACTACGATCAATTTCAATTGCTTATTTATCAAGCTATTTTAAACAATTTTTATTTTTATTTAATCTCCATTTGCTGGCTGTGAGTGTTTTGAAATTCCACCCATTGAAAGTGATAGGTTCTGATTCACCTTAAGGGGGATTACAACGTATTCAATGGGTAAATTTTAAACGACACACGTACTCACAGCCAAACAAAAAGAGATTACATAAAAATAAAAATTGTTTAAAATAGCTTGATGGATCAGCAAGTGCATCATATTGTTGTTTTTCGCTTTGAAGTGGTAGATTATTTATAAATTAATAAACAAGTTTGAAAAATGTTGGATAATTTGCATTCTCGTGCTGCACATGCTGGCAGCATGTGCAAATTAACGGACATTTTTCCAAATTATTTATTAATTTTTAAAAAAAATCTACCACTCTAATGTGAAAAACAACAATATAATGCGTTTGCTGATCTGTCAAGCTATTTTAAACAATTTTTATTTTTATTTAATCTCTTTTTGTTTGGCTGTGAGTGTCGTTTAAAATTTACCCATTGAAAGGGATAGGTTGTAATCCCCCTTAATTTAAATATCCGATGCCAAATTAAAGATACATAAGTAATTTTTACATTACATAAATTTATTTTTTGAACAGTACTAATTCAAACAAATTCGTGTAAAAGTTGTACACGGATTTCTGTGTTTTGTTATTTCTTATGGCCGGTTTTACCATACTTTTTTAAGGCCTTGATACGTTCTGGAAACGTTGGCTGTATTTTTGCATTGTGGTTTTCATTTTTTTGCCCTTCTTAAACGAAGATAAGCCCATCAGTTGTTTAATTGATAGCCAAATTTTGAAATCCGACCTTGTTTGTGCAAATTGGGGGTAACTTATGACATTTTTTGGCCACTTTCTTTAATTGCAGCATTTGTTTTTTAGCCGTATAACGAAACATTGTGGGCCGTTTAATCGAAAAGTGCTATAATTACAAAAAACCGTTATAGCGAAAGACCGTATAGCGAGGTATAGGTGTATTCGATTTTCTGCTCGACATTACTTATTGACAATTAAATGAGAAAAAAAAAAAAAGGACAGAAAAAACCCCATCTGGATATTAAAATTGCGCTTGCCTTTAGGCGTAATCGTGATAAAAATTGGTTATTTCGCCAACTCAGAAAAAAGTAGGTTGACAGCGAAATATTTTTAATTGAAAATACATAGCAGTTTTTCGTAAATTGCTTTTTGAACTCTATGATCTCAGTATAAAGAAACTAAAAGGCAACTAAGAATCTAAGACATTTTTTTCGAAAAAAATGAGTCAAATTGTAGCTGTCGATGCAAAATTCTGTGCCTAAACAGCCATGCCATTGCTTTAATCTACAGTAGTTATCAACACGGTAACCGAGGCAACACTGAGCAAGTCGCCGAACGCATATACGTAGTTGCAAATCATAATGTGCTGCCTCGTTACAATAGTGCTCAGTATAAAATTCAAATTAACACATTGGCATTTTTTAAATTTTCAACTAATGTTTGCATTAAGCGAGATCGAATCTCCATCGAGTTCAAATAATTCAGTGGGAGTTATAGATTAAGAATAATAAATTATTTCCTATATATTCAGACTATATAAAAATTAATATTTTTCATAATATAGCATAAATTGGCATATGGAAATGCTAAACTGAAAAACAAAATACTATTACATAGTACATTGCATGTGTTATTATCTTAAACTATTTTACTTCACTTTGCAACTGCCCTAACAAGACATGGATTATTTTTTGGATGGCATATTTTGAATTTTTATTTTGATGTCCTAGAGGAACACATAGACATTTTATAATTTCTTTATTTAAAGGTTCTAACCTAGAAGCTACCGTGCAGGAAAGCAGAAACTATGACTAGTTTACTTGAAAAATCATACAAGAAACCAAATAATCACTTCACAGACTCTTTAAATTAGCTGTAGTTTATCCTTGCTATTACTGACATTTTGTCATGAAATATTGTCTTGTTGTTTTCGTTCTTTTACTCTGTAATCATTTCATTTGTCCTCTGAATCCATCAGGAAATGTGTCAAGCAAGAATGAGTTTATCAATTTGTAATTTTATTCATAAATCAATATTTACAAATTATCACTTCGTTGTTTTTTAGGCTCCTCAACTTTGTTAGGTTCTTCAACTTTGCCTGTTGCCTCTTTATCTCCACCGGTGCCCGGTTCGCCCTCCGATTCGCTGCTCTCATCTTCATCATCTTCTTCATCAGAGTCTTCATCATCATCATCGTCGTCATCGTCATCATCGTCTTCATTTCCTCCATCTGGAAAACGACACAACGCATTACCATCAGTGAAACTTTTAAATCTGCTCTTGAATTGAAAACCACAAAACTCACCACCATAACTATAACCGCCTGCTGAATTTCCTCCTCCTCCTTGTTGAGCACACCAGTCATCGTAACTACCATATCTAGGACCTTCTCCATAGTCGTCGTCGTCATCGTCGTCATCTGCCCTAACCGCTTGCCTGCCATATTCGTGACGTCTCGCTGTTGTCGGATTTTTTTTTAAAAAAAAAAGGTAAAACAAGAGCATTAATGTAATTTTGTTTCAGCTCAAGCAAAATGGGAAAAAAGCATTGGCTGTTTGTAGTACCTGACATGCTCAAATCCTTTGTCTGCTGAGTATCGTGTCCGCATTTGGGACAGGGTATCAGTTGATTCTTCTTGTATTTGAATCCCTTTCGCCTCACGTGATCCTCGCAAAAGCAAGTCTGAAGCGAGACAAAGTCTTAGCCTGAAATCGTTTTACCACAGGGGGGAATCGGCATAAAAAAATCTCCATAAACTTACCTTGCAGCGAAGGCAGGAATATTGTCCTAGTTTATTGCACGACAAGCCTACGAAAAAGATAACCGGTCAGAGTTAGTTATGCTCCTCCAACTACCAGATTTAAAAGTCGATATGCAAGGCGATGCTTACATTTGAAGCTTTCGGACTCCAGAACTTGACAGCTGGCTTGATGCTCGAATTGGTCATCTTCGCACAAGAAATTGTCGCAAAAGGAACAGCTGAACACTCTACCACCTACGAGAGAAATGAGAGTTTTCCATCAATACAGACCCATCGATGTCTAGTAAACATTCCAAACAAATTTTGCAAAAGTTTTGGACAAAATAGAAAATGCTTAGGAAATATCATCCAACCCAACAGCATCAATCTTTGAAGCTCTATTTTGTCATTTATTGATTGACCCATAAATCCAACCAACCAACCCCTGCAAACGTTTAATTAGCTCACCATGGTCCCATACGCCTCTCTCGCACTCTACGCAAACAGCATCACGCAAAGGGCACGTACAGGCATGACTAGTAAGGCATTTTTTTCCATGGCACACCCACGCCTCGCAAAAATCGCAAATTGCACCCTGAAAAGTCAAAACGGTAAACGTTAGTTGAAATCCAACTGTAGGATACAGAGTTGAATCGATTCTGTGGTAGTATCGTCTACTTACAACCATGGCCATTCCAGTGCTGAACACTCCAGGATGCTTTATGATGCAGTCTCCCGTCTTCTGCATGCACTTAGTCTTTCCTGAAATAAACCACACTATCAAAACCTTTGTCGTCGCAGTAAAACAAGTCGTCAAGGTGCAATCTCACGTACCGCAGTGGCCGCACATCGGCAGTCTCTGAAGCTCCGAGCAGAAATAACAAAACGCCCTGTTTTTCTGTTTCCTAAGAAGTGGATTTATTATTGTTCACGTTCGTTACTTAAACCTGAAATACAATCGATTGCTGATGCTTACTTTTTACACTTGTCACATTCCTAAAAGAAAATTTGTATATGATTAGTCTGGATCTTGGTTACAAGTACAAATAGATTTCTTTAAACATTAAGAGATATTTGACGATATAGTCACTATTATGTATGGAGATATGGATGTATTATTGGTGAATATATCTGATAAATCGTTTGAGTATAACCAAGGGCCCTCAGATGCAATTTGGTAGCCCGAGGGCAGTCAACGGGACAATGATAATATGTAATTTGGGTTATCTAAGTTTGTAGATTTAAGACAGTCCAACTTTGCTTCCTCAGAAAAGACTAATCAGCTGTATAAACTGATGCAGTCTATTTTAATCGAGGATTAAATTTAACTGAGGAATATAACATTCATTTATTTCACATGTACCAACCATGTTCGCATTGCAATGCTGCTCAGCAAGTGGTTTTTGAGCAGTCCGAATCCCTTTTTGCCTCACTCGCTGCTTTTCCGCCTTCTTACGCTGGCCAGTTTTTTTCTTAGGCATTATAGCTACAAATATCTAACAGGATTTTCTTATTAAGAAGCCGTTAATTAACGGAAATTAAACAAAATTGGAGACTCTGACACGCGAAACGATCACAAGTCAGGTGCCATATTGAGACTCCTTTAAAGTATTTAGCATTCCGTAATCTAGTGTTTCACAAATATTATCGTGAAAATTCTCACGAATATTGTCTTAAATTAACATAAATTTTAATAAATTAAACTGTGTTCGGTTTTTGGTGCATTCATAAACCAAGTTTACTGGTGATTTATACGTTAGTTAAGATTACCAACATGGCGTCTAAAAATATCAAATCAAATTCACTCTTGTGTAGGTAGCCAGTAGATGATTATCAAGGATATTCTTGCTTTAGTATCGGGTCACATTGCCAACTTGCCCAATCATATGGCTTCGTCTCCCTCCAGTGCTGTCGATGTCGCCGGGGATCGTACCAGTTTGATCCATATTCATCATTCCGAAGTGCCAAGTGGAGGATGGGGGTGTCGTTTCATACCTTCGCCACTTTCCTGAGTAAAATGTTTTATCGTGAGTTCGGGAACGGTTCCTGAAACCGATTGATATCGACGCTAATCTTGTCGGATGACAATCTGTTTCGGAGATAAAAGGCTAAACGGGGAAGTGTTTGACGTGAAACAGACGAAAAAGCGCGATGGGGCTGCTGCCTTTAGAATTTACGGAATGCCTGACCGACAGCCCGTTTTTCCGTCAAAAGTTAACAGCGCACGAAAAGGAGTTGGATAGCACCAGTCATGCCATCAAAAACCTTATCCGGGAAGTTAAGGATGTCATACAGGCGGCTAGGTGTAAGTATTCGTCACTTATAATTCGTGTAGTACGTGTAGAATGCCTAATAACCGCCTGTTCAGAAACTTGAGGGTTTTTCGCTTTTGGAACGTGGCCACCAAGTTTTGAAATTGAGGCCACGAACTTCAGCGTTGGTTCGCGGGTTCTTTGATCGGCCCATATTTAAAATTTGCGACTGGCTGTGTCGTGACTCATCTTTCTGCGGTTTCTGGCCGATATGAAGAGAGCTAGATCAACTCCCCTACCATTCGGATGATAACTCCAGAAAAAAGTTCTAAGGTGGGTCGATGAGGCTTACATAATGGAGCAACGGAAAAGACTTAGTACGTTTGTAAGAAACAAGGTTCTTTTGACCGGGTAAACACTAAACAAAAAAATCACGTGTGAGCAAACATGTTTCTGCATACTGTTTTGAACCAAATTCTTCGTGGTTTGGACACATTGGATTGTTGACAAGTTGTCATCAAATGTTAACTAAGTGTATACCTGGCTTAACCTTTTAAAAAGTTAGCTCGAACTTGTGTATACTAAGCTGAAAGTTGAACTGGTAAACACTTGGTAAATAAAAGCATACTTCTTCTGATATGTTTCAGGTTAGCTTTCAAACCTCAGCTTTACACGATTTTTTTTTTTTTGGTTTTCCCAATGAATGCATACAAGTTATGTTTTTTTATAGTAATACATAACTTACGTAAATGTGCAGTTACGTAATGAGTCTCTAAAATTGTAACTTGTAAGTAACAACGACGTGTGACATAACCATTACAAGACAATATTTTTTATACTCTTTTTCATAGTTTTGTAGTTTATATTAGGGTAAACACTGGTACATGATGTTCTTTTTATAAAATAATAATTATAATATACATGCAATATAATGAAAAACCTGCAGTCATAGATAAGTAATTTATATTCGTCTTGTATAACATCCAAGTGTACAGTACGGTACTACTTGCATAACTTGGAGGTGTTACTGACTTACTGTGATACAACACTACAATAGCCAATACGTGTTCAATAACATTGTAGCTAAATAATACTTTATTGAAAAATCATTGAGCTCATGATTATCACCTATTATCCGATCAAGTGTCCATAAATGATGTAATAATATTATAAAAGTTTGTGAGATATTGCGAGATTTACCAAAATGTGTGACTTGATGCTGTAGGAAAAAATACCGTCTGGATTGTCAGATCCATAGAATCATCCCAGATGTGTTTGGGCATGTAGGTTTGTTGACAAGTCTTCATCAAATGTTTACCATGTAACCTGGCTTAACATTTAAATAGTAGCGTGCAGTACTGGTAGCGTGAACCTGTGCAGTATGCGTGATCAAGCCCCTTTTTTATCTTATAGGGATACCCATGTAAGAAAAGTGAAAAGTCGTGGCGTCACGTTGGCGAAAGCTCAGGTTTTTTATGTTTATAAGTGACCAAAGGCCAAGTGAAGGTCGGATAAGGGAGGCGAGGATTAGTAGAGGACATTGGATCTGGTTGCGGTCCATTTTTAGAGAAAGCATCCCAATGAGTGGTAGTGATTCCATAGTAAGTATAGACGACCATGATTTAAAACCATGGCCATCCAGCTCGCAAAGTAAACCAGACTTGAATCTCACCTATAACTCCTGTCATCCTCACCACTTGTTTCAGCTCTGTTCCGCTCTTGTTATGTGAGACCGCAGAGAGACTTAGTTAAATCGTACTCCAGTACCGCAGGTGGTGAACCCACCTGTTGTCGTACCTCAATTTTTAAACCCATCCTGCATTTAGTCGTCATCATGCACTTGCTGTCGTTTGTCTTCTGTCGTAATGTAACATTCGAGAACGTGTTTTACTTGTGCTTCATTATGGTGTAACTGAAGCCCTTGCTCTGACGTTAAGACTGTAATGCAAGAATCGTCAGTCACTACACCGAGGTTTTTGTAAAGTTTCAAGATTCTCCCGTGTATTTTTGATTTTCCTGCCAAGATTATTTTATTAAAAATGGATGTACCTAGGCATCCAGAAATGTGCATGCATAAATATCAGCATATTATGTTGTCCCCACTAATTTATAAATTGCAAAAGATACGGTATGTTAACACTGAACAAAAATTTTCACTTTAATGTTTACTACTACATCCCCTATAAATGACTATTTCTGTAAGTCACTTATTAAGCATCTTATTTCTATTTTTTATTTATTTTTTAATTACTTTAAAAGTTAGGGATGGCCATTACACGGGTAAATACGGTATATATGTATTATGCGGGCGAGTGCACATGAGAAGAAGCGATCTTGTCCTAGTTTTTTTTTTTCAGAAAAAAACGTTGCAAAAAATGCTTTTTCCATGTCGAAATGTTTCGTAAGATTTTCTGGAAGAATGAGCCAGAAAATCGTAAGGCATGAAATTGCCGATGAGTCGTTTACTGCTGACTTTGTCACGATGAGAACTGTCTTAATCGGCTTTTGAAAGGATTAGGAAAGACCTTCGAATGAATGGTTGTGGAATCTTAGCCCGAGTTTGGTCTGTAGTCAGTTTTCCTAAAACGCTATAGTACACTGTACGAGCGCCTGAAAAGCTTTATCTTGTGGAAATTACCATAATAAAAGCAAAGGGGTTAGGGGAAAGAAAACGCAGTTTGTGCATGCAATTCTGATAGTAATACAATTAAGCACGTCCTGTTTTTACATAATGGATGCGTTACCAAAAATACAGTGTTTGTTAGAAAAGGTGTGGTCACTGTGGTGTGTTACCTCACAAGTGAAAAATGTAATTACTACACGATTTTTTGAATGAATTAAAAACAATCTCAAACAAATCAGGATGGTTGAATCAAATTTGTGAGAAAAAAAATATTAATGTATATTATGTAAACTTGAAAATTTCATTAAAGCGTTTGAAGAAATAATGAAAATCGTTTGTGTCGAGAGCTTTGTAATTTAAATAAAAATTCCATTAAAAATAGTTGGAAAGTTTTTATTTTCTATTGCTTTTAATATTTGCTTAATATTTCGAACATAAATTATTAGCGATTATTTAAGCTTTACTTTACACGTTTAATATAATATTGGAAATATGGTGTTGTAGATAAATGTCGACTAACGACCCAATTAGATTGTAATTTCTTACTTGTTTGTTTACATTATTTTATACCGGTTTTATCGTCTTTCTACATATCATCTAAATACATATTGAGCCATTTTATTGGCTAGTTAGCTATTTTTACTACCTTTCTATTATATTTCTTTAATATTGTTTGATGATTTTGCAGGTCATAAAGTCGAAAATTCATAGGTCGTAAGTCGACGACTAGCTGTATTTCGAAAATATATTTTGGTTGTAAAGTTGATCATAAATAGTTTACTTTCAAACGGACATAGGAAATAGCTAGAATTTCTTAAAAGCGTGACAAAAAAAAAAAAAAACACCGATTATTTTTCACAAAAGTGACTGGTCATTTTAGGGGGTTTCACACACTGGTAACGACCCGTTATCGTCGTTTGGTATGTTTTTTTTTTTATTATTTCGCCACTTGACGTCCTTCTTACGTAAAAGTAAGACCAAGTTGCCCATGTGAACTCGTGACCGCACAATGGACACCCCATCCGAAGCCTCCGAACCCGGAATTTTAGGGACAAAAAATGGCCTGATTGTGTCCTGCCCCTGGTGAGCGAGGCACGTTAACCCCCCACCCCCTTTCCCTCCTTCTCCCTAGTTATGAGGTTGTACTGTAGTTTAAACCTGCAATTATTTACGGCGCTTTTGCTAAAGGCGAAGGGCGAGCCTCATCTTCCACTAAATCGTGGCTCTAGGTTCAAGATCAGAGGTCTTGATTCCAATGGTTTACCTAAAGTTCTTGTATCGCCTATATTTAAGAAAAAAATATATATACTTAGATAATTTCTGTTTGCGGGGGATGCATTCGAAATAAATTGTAATGCAACCAAGGCGACATTTCTCTCACAATTCCATGACTTTCTGATATATACATTTATATGGAGTTGGTTATGTCATCAGGTTGGAATTTTCTTGTTTACTTTATGAAACTTCTGGCAATATTATATTATTAAGCAACAAAAATGACCCCTTTATGTAGCTGGAATAGATTTGGGACTTTGGGTTATGTTATCAGTTTTTTGTTATCTCCTTTTTTACAGTACAATCTGTCTAAATGCATCCTGTGTAGATGAATAACCTTTATAAATGCATAAAATGGGCCGGTCCCGACTTGGTAACCCTTGTATAAGTAAACCTGTCTAAAAGCATATTTTTCACAAGTCCCACGCATATGCATTTATACCGGTTTTAGTGTAGTATCATCCTTGGAAATGTTTTGTGATATAAACGAAAATGTTGTTTTATAAGGTAACGAATAGGCCTAGTTTAGTGTCCCGTAAATGGAAAATGGTTGAAATACACAAGTACTCAAGAAAAATGTTCATACTTTTTTAAAAAATCTTTTCTAGCAAATTTGCTGAAAATCCTGCATAAACTTTGGCATTGTTTGAACAGTTGTTTGTTGGTCATGTTGTGTGAATATGTCAGCCAATAAGATCCGTTGAATTTGTAGCATAGTTTTTCTCCTGAAACCTGATAGGCTGAAATCGTGGAATTGTTTTTTTTTTTTTTCCTTTTGTTTCATAATTGTTTTATGAATTTGGCAGCAGTTGTAAGATGTTTTTCGGTTGAGTAACTATACGACATCCCATGACACGTAGCTATTAAAAAGCCATACCAAAAATGGAAATCAGGCCGTGTTTTGTCTCGTAATAACACTGGACAAAAATGCGTTCTTGTTGTTTCTGGTCCGTCCGAAGTTGGTCGCGGAACATGATCACAACTGGAAAGGCCTCATGAGGTCCTGCTTTCAGAAGTAGGTCTACTTCCATTGTGGATAAATGCTAAGTGACTGCGGACATTGTTTCGCCTTTAGTATTGTTTTTCATTGTTTTTTTAATTTAAAGCTGTGTTATAAGAGTTGATATCTGCATGTTCTTCCGCCTTCGGGAAACCATGGTTGAGGGAGAAATCAGTCATTTAGAACACAATAACATCTTAAAATGTGCTGTGTTCTATAAAAATGTCCAATGCATATATGCTATTGTTTTCATGCACATTTTCATGTTCTTCCTTCTTCTGGCATATACAGTTAAACTGTCTAAAAGCATACTCTTGGGGCCAGTGAAAAATATGCTTTTAGACAGGTTCATTTATATATGTTACAGTCAATGTGTCAAGCTAGCCAATTTGTAAAATGACTGACCTAATCAGTCATTTTACAAAACGACTGATTAGGTCTGCAGTTGCAGGTTGCAGTTTTTTTTTTTACAAAATGACTAAAAATTTAGCTTGATTATTTATTTGACTTATTAGTTTTGAAGACACTCATTTCCGTGGCAATCAAAGTCAAATGAGTGTAGTGGTTCAGTTGGGTAGGCAGAATCAAATAGTAAAAAACATTCACCAACTAATCATTATATTTAAAAAAGGTTCAAAAAGTGAACTTTTTTTTTTGAACCTTTTTTAAATATAATGATTAGTTGGTGAATGTTTTTTACTATTTGATTTGACTTATTGCCTGGTTAGGTTAGGTTAAGTTATTACTAATCATGTGTCATTATGTGACCAGTCATTTTACACATTGGCTGGTTTGACACATTGACTGTAACATATACACGGGTCCAAAGTCGGGATCGGCACATTTTATGTTTTTAGAGAGGTTATTCTTTTACACAGGATGCATTTAGACAGAATCTACTGCATACTTGTGTAATTTAGAACTTGACTTGAGGTTATAAGAACATAATAACAGGTTTTTGTTTGCGTTTTGCCCTACAAATTTATTTTTAAAAGTAAAGACTTTTTTTGATATTTTACTTAACCATTTTTTTTTTTTTTTTTTTTTTTCGAAATTTTAACAAAACTATGGTCTTACGACTTTGTGATTGCAAATCTGAAACTACTCAAACCTGGTGTTTTTTTTTAAAGAACATTTAGCTGAGAGAGGAACAAGCCCTTATAAGGGCTCATGCAATAAAATGGACGTTATATGTTTGGTCTCAGGATAACCATAAACAACGTGTCCAAGTAGCCATGAGAATTTCGGAAAATGTGTTTGATTTTTTTTCTTCAAAATTCTCTAAGAGTAATTGTCAGGCTCGTTGGAGTGGCCCTTGAATTAAATATGCTTGGATTTCATCCAGAAAATGCTGTGGACACCCTAGTAAAATTTGCATTATTTAATGCTTGATCTGAGGTTAAATGGCAGATATAGGCCTTGATCTCAGGATATGCATACCAATTGGAATCGAAAACGTCGTATTTATCCTATTAGCTAAATGTGCTTTGATTGTACAAGTTGTTTAGTCGTTAAAATTGTTTTTCACAGTAGCACAGTCACATTTTTCAAGATTTCTCATTGTCTCGAAGCACAGGACATTGGCGTTGACACCGTGCTCATCAACTTAACTTTTTCAACGCTATCGAAAGACGTCTTTGTGAGCATACTTTATTAGGAAATGTATTCCTCGTCATTCTTTTGCAATTTATAAGCAGTATCAGTTGCATTCTAAGCGTCTATGATGGCAATTGGGGGTGACGGCTTATGCTAGCTGGTTGACCTACTGATCCAATACGATTAAATCCGATGATAAAACTTTTTCTTTTCTGATTAGGAATTGAAATGTCGAGGTCAGATCTCTTAAAACGAAAAATATCCTAGTGACCTATTGCCTGACGCTGTTTGTTGGCCGATTTTTGGCAGGTGTTTTGTAGTAAAAGGGGAATGACTAAACATCAACCCTCTAGGCAACCCTTAGCATGTTGATAGAGGGTGCAAAAAAATGGAATTCCGGAAACTGACCAGTGGTTTTGCCTGAAAAAATACGAATCTTCAGTGGGTAGAAATGACTTTTTAGATTTGGATGCTTAATGGTTTCCTTCCTGTAAAGACACTAAAACGATTTCTCGAGAGTTACTCTCGATGGCTACTCTCAGATTACAGTCTATTTGAGAAGTTTTCACCTGATTGCTATCGCGAGTACACGGCGAGCATTTCGTCACCAAAATGCTCTCGAGAGCACTCTCGAAAGCTTGTCCACTTGGGCAATCGCGGAGAGTACATTAAAGATGGCGTATTCTTACGTAATTTCGGCCAAGCTCTCGACAGCTGCTCGCAAAATTCGAACATGGTTCGTATTGTATAATTGCGAGCTGCTATCGGAGAGTCCAGGGCTTACGTGTCCACCAGTGATGCAATTTGAAAAGATAGCTCTCGGACACGCACCTTTAGATTTTATCATTTGGTTCACATTATTCTTTAATACGAATGACAGAAAACCTAATTTTCAAAAATAAAGTAAGTATTTAAAGGATATTTTTTCGCGATGGTGGCGCCACCAGACGGATTTGTGGAAAATCTTTATTTTTTTTTGCTACTTTTTCTTGTATTTATTTCACTTTGTCCTCGTTTTCTTCCTCTTTTGCCCTCTTTTATTACTGCAACCGACCATTTTGAGCGATTTTATTACCGTTTTTATTTATTTAATGGCTGTAATTTCGAGCAATACGCATTATTTTAGCCGTCATTGACCACAACCACATGGACTTGTGTTTGCCAGGAGGCTTTTAAAATCTTCTTGAAACACAATGGATAAGTCTGGATCGGTCATCCGTGGTCATCAACAAAAACATTCTAATAACCCCACTGTGGATTCCGGTTTATTGGGGCATATCGAGACTTGGAATGTTTTGGCCCGATTATGCGAGTTTTTATCGGTAGGCATGTAGATAGTTTTTATAAAAACTAGCACTTGAATAAGCTTCCTGTATGAAACATGGCAGAAATTTATTGACATCCTGTGATATCACTAACTCAAGTTAAGATGTGTCATCATCAACACTTTCCTCGCCTTCTAATTCTTCATAGAGGTGTTTTGATAAGATTTCATATTTATAATTTTCGTTTTTATACACATTTTAGCTAGTTTTTTGTGGCTGTTAAACGGCATCATAGCCCAAATAAACGAAAATTTTGTTTTGGTTGTGCTCTTTAAAATTTGTCCAAATCAACTGAATCCACTAGAAAGGTCCACTAGTATGGCCGTAGATGGCATCACGATCGCATTAAGCATGAATCATGTAACAAATATCTTGAATGTCGCTCGTAATAATCCTTAAATGGTAGCAGTTGCATCCAAATAGGACAGGTTTTGAGTTATGATTGTTTTGTACCGGTCAGTTGTTGTTGTTTCGATGTCAGAGACAAGAAATATGGGTGGTGAGCATGTTGGGTTCATATATCAGAAAACTTTGTACCCAACATTGATGACCCTACTGTGAAGGCAGTTCATGAGAGCTCATCCGAATTTGGCGAAATATTTGTGAAATTGTAAATCTTTAAAGGAAATGTATAGGAAATTAAGAAGTTATGGGGAAATTTGACTGATTTCAAATTTGTTTTGGAATATTATGAAAAATGGTGAGGAAATTTCTGTAAGGAAATGGAGAAATATTTGAAGAAATTCTGAATAAAATAATGTTTACAAAATAAATTTACAATAACAATGTTATAGAATCTTCTGGGTGAAGCTTAGCTCTGATGGAAGTATTTTAGGAAGTCCCTGTTGTATTATTTTCGTTATTTATGGAAAACATGTTACAGGATGTACTGGGAGATAAAGTAAATTTGTGATAGCTTGGGTGGTTATTTGAATTTTTTCGAATTCTGAGTAATTAATGACTCATCTAGAATCCTTGGTGATTATCACAGGACTTTACTGGAATCTTGGGTGATTATTATAGAAGTTCATTTTTGGAAAAGTTGGTACTTGATGTACTGGGAGATGAAATGAATTTTTGGAATCCTGGGTGGTTTTAATTTTCTGAAAAATGTTGATTGATTTTGATTGATCGTAGTGACGCGTATAGAATCCATTGGTGATTATCGTAGAAATCTTAGATGATTATTAACAAAATTATGGTCAAAATGCCGAATTTTTCGATTTTTTAACGTTTTTTTGTAGAGGTGTCCCAAATTTCTGTTAGTGGGGTCATATCAAATATTCGTATCCTTGAATGCATCAGCGTCACCTATATATATATATATGGCTTAATGTAGATTTCTGTTTCATAGCTGACGTTATATCTACACAAGTCAGAAATTTGATTAAATTTACGACCCAAATTGTGCAGTTTCATTGATAACCAAAGAATAGGGTGCTTCTGACGTCTGTAGAGGGCGTTGACGTGCAAATAGCGTTTTATCACGGCGCTTCAGTAAATGGCGAGCTTCATATTTTCTCATCACTTTTAGGAGGTTGTAAATATGTTTTAGTAGCTAGGATGTGCGTCATATTAGCCCTATCTTATGAGAGGGAGTGGTTTTAGGCAGTTTTTGATAAAACAATCGGACAATTTTTGCCTTACTAAATGTGAAATAAAGATTCGTGACTGATTTTGAAAAAGGCTTAATTCATACAATGGAAGGAGTGCGGAGTTAAAATGTAATGAATATGATTAAATATCAGTCTTGTCATTTGATATGTTAAGTTAGTATAATATTGCACAAAATCAACCAGTTTCATCGTGATACAGTTAATTAATATCAGGCTTTGAAAATTGATACACCTTTTAAACAAAGGTTAATCAAGTTGATAAAATGACTAGTTTGTGTTATTTTAACAAGAAAACATGTTTGTAAACAGTCGTGTCGCCAAGCATGACGCCTGCATTTCATAACCTAGATTAAATGTTATTTTTGGTTATTAAAATTTGCATAAACAAACCTTATCTTTGCTTCCCTGTGTCTGAATAAAACGCCTGTTGATCGCCAGGGGACGCTGCCTCCCAGTCCTTGCATATATCATTATTAATTTTTAATAAAATACAAACTGCAGCTGTGGTCACGGAATGGATGGAAAACAGATTTGGATAAATTATATCCAAATCGGTTTTCCTGACCACAGTAATTTGATTCTCGTTCACAGTATGAAATAATCGAGATTAGATGTTCTGGAACTCCTAAAGAGATTTGATGCAAAAAGAAATGTTTCGTATTATAAAATTCAAATTGAGTGTGCTAATATTTTGAGAAAACTAACTAGAACATGTACATAAGAGGAAAGATAAGATAAAATTCTCAAATGTATTGGGTGTGATGATAGGCATCCTAGTGAAATCTTATCTTGGAATCGAAACATTTGTAGACAAACATGTTATTGTTTTGAAGTTATGGAATTTCAAGTTGTTTCAAATACAATGGAATGGCATTTTTTTACTTTTTGTTTTCTTATATAATGTGCATTTTATTGCGCGCTTTTTAAGCTGTATTCTATATATAGGGAACATATCCATCGTGTAAAAACAGAATTTTCTGTACCTATGCATGAAAAAGCATTTATTGTCATAACATATTGTATTGTTTTTCTCGCCAATACATTGAATTGCACTCTCATTATCTAATCTCGGTTTGTCTCAAAACGTATAAACGATGGCGTTTATACGAACACTGAAGGTTTACGAGGATGAATAAGTAGGCCAAGTTGACAAATGACGCAAAAACATCTGGAAATATGTAGCCCAAATGACGCCATTTTTACATAGTCGTCGATTTTTCCTGGTTTGCCTACTTTCACCCGCCATTTGCTAAAACTAAACACCACGTTTCCATATGAATGATGAATCGTTTGGTAATTTAGAATTGAAAATCTTAAGTGTTGTGCAAACGGATCAAAATTAACGATTGATTATGAGTATTAAACCATGGAAAAACTCATCAAACATCGTATTTCCAGATTGATAGTAAATTTAAGTTAATTTTGTACGTGTTTGCATCATATTATGCATGCCGCGTTTAAGTAATTATGTTTTTCACCATTAACTTATGGTTTCAACTTCCAGAAAATACAATCAGTGATTTATTTTATCAGTTTAATACAATCAAATAATCGCTATACGCCACAGTTATATTGAAATGGACTGGAAATCTCCTTAAAAATATATAATTTCAAATTGAACCAATAAGATCTGTGAGAAACGCCAGTTAGTTGATGCAGCAAACTGAAAATTTATAAGCGAATCGTACTTGAATGTTCATTGGCTAATTTTGGGGCTCTTTGGTCCTGTTATATCACATGGTTTTAATATTTGGTGGCAAATATTACAAAGTTTGAGATCAAGGTTGCATGCATGGAGCCCTCGTTTTGCCTGGAACCGTAATTTAAATACTTAGCCACCTAAACGCAGTATTAAAGCTCTAAAATGACTTTCAAAGGATGACAACTTATCGGTAGCCTAAGTACAATTGCAATCGATTGTGGTAAAACCCACAACAAAATCGTGTATAAAGTTTAATGTGAAGGGATTTAACCAAAAAGTCAAAGTCATCCAATATGACAATTACTGCGTTTACATGAGCACTGAAAGTACTTTAATTTGAGATAAATAAACGTACCTTAAACCAAGTCTAAAA
>JAQGBW010002920.1:0-17969 GCA_034698625.1 Julus scanicus
AGGACGTCCTTTTTGAATGGCCCCTAAAGCTTACAATAAAGATTACTATTTTTACAAACTTTTGATATTTTTCTGTTGCTAATTGAATTTTTTGATTTTATTACAAACATAACCTAACGATTTTTGAAACCATTTAAAGCAGAACTTTTGTTAACTTTTATTGACGTTTGTAAATCATCTATTTAGGGATGTTTAAGTTACGAATGCTGTATTTGAATAACCTGGTCAATTGTCGAAACTTCACCAGTCTTCAAAGGATCGCAGTTGTGGTACCTGGCATACATGAACAAGCCATTGAAGGTGTTCACAAAAATAAATATGGTGAAACCCACTATGCATCCAGTGTATGATCTAAAATAAGAAATCAACTCAAGATTTTGTTAGCGTTAAATTAAACTTTGCATAGTTTCCAATACTTACTGTTGGGCAAACTTCAAGCTCTTTTTGGACATGTACCGCTGCATAAACATCTGATTTGTGATGAACATACTCAGAAAGTTAAAGATGCAGCCGAAGACAACTGTCCATGGAGTGTAAAGAGAACTTGAATCCCTACAATTTAAAATAGTTTTCATATTTTAATTAATTCTGGTCGATACCAAGATTTCGTGTCCCAATTTAGAGAGCGGATCATTTTTGGCACACTCCCGGAATGTTGTTAACTGCCGTTAGCAAATCTGGCTGTTCAATAGTTGAAACAATTTTGATGTCAATAGGCAAATTAAGTAGCGTCATCTGTGGTGCATTAAAAAATGACCAATAATTTTAAAAAATTGGATATTTTCACTTGTATTCTGTCATTCAGGCAGCTTTTTGTGGTTATTTGACTGATGTGCAAATGAAAGTATGCAAATAAAATATATGGCAATAATTGTCATTCCTTCGCTATAAATGCTTTCATTACATGGATTAATTAAAATAACAGGCAACCAGTGAAAATTGCAGTTTTTACATACGGAAATGAAGTTTTGAATGGACTACCAAATTATTCTAATTACGTCTTGAATTACAATCTCGCATATGAAATATCAAGTTTTTAGAATATCCTCTTTCCAAAGGCGATGACCAGTAACATTTTTCGACCTCTCATGATTGGGTGGACCTCTAAATGCATTTAATTAAGATGCAAATTAGTCTTACGGATTAAACTCTGTCCTTCCACCCTCGTAACATTTGTCCCACATTCCTTCCAAGCCACCCACACCATAAGAACTTTTCACAAGAATTGTGAGTAAAACACCTGTCATCACAACCAATTGAGCCACGTCTGTCCATATTACCGCTTTGATTCCTCCCTGAAATGATACATGAATATATTAAGTTACATTAATTTACGATATTGGACAGAAATCAGCATAACGATTACAAACAAAACCACAACTTTCAATTTCTTATAGTGGCATCTTACTTTTTGTTATGTCTCGATTTCCATTAGCAATGAAATTGTATACATGATTTAATCATAAGAGTTGTATAACTCAGGAAAACCTGATAACACTCTAGGAACCAACAATGTATATTAATTACAGCAGACATATTTCAACTTAGAAATTATGAATGGTCTTCGCTATTTAGGCTATCTTTTGTAATTATGCAAGGCATAAGGGAAATAAACCTGATTATGATTATATTATTGTTTATTCTCATTAGCGATTAGATTTCAATAAAATTCAATAGGAAAGATAAATATTTCTTTAATTTACGTGGATGAACAACCTTAAATTATTATGTTCGATGAGTGCAGATTGGCATGTTTTTGTATAAAACAAACCCTCACTTGTACAAACTGCTTCGACCTCAAACAGGTTCAAAAGTCACTGGAAAATTAAAACTGGCTGGACATAGTCATTTTCTAGCTATCCATTAGTAATGAAATTGTATATATGGTTTAATAATAAGAGTTCTATAACTCAGTGTCTTGAATAAAAAGGATTGAAACGTAATAAAAAATACCAAAAGTGGATTTCCTGAAATACTAGATACTGTTTGTTTTGAAGATCAACGACTTTTCTTATCCTAATTAAACGGCTATTAATTATTTGGGTTCATCATAACTTCCGGACTATTGTCAGTTTTATAACTGGTGGAATATTATGTCTAATGATAATTGGGAGAAAAATATTCTTACCATTGATGTGTAGCAAATACAAATGATGCCCATAAAACTAACCGATGTCCAAACATCTAACCCTGTCACTGTAAATGGATACAAAAGAAAATTAGCAATAATAATTTATATCAGATTAACTGACATGTAATAACCTATTTTGAGGTCAGAAATGAAAATGCTGATATCAATTAGCTAAATTTGCAATCCATTAAGGATAATTAATTGTAATAAACGAAAATCCACTTTCATTATCGATGCTTTAAAAATGTGGAAACTTTCTTTATTAATTGTTTATCATGTCCTGTCCTAAGATAGTGATTTCTGCAATGCTACCAATTGAAATATAATTTCTTTGTTGAGTTTGGCAATTTTGAAATTTTTTAAGTAGTTGAAATTGCACAGCACTTAATTGTGTTCCTCATGAAGTGTTCATAGAGGAAGGTTTCCGGTAAAAGCTTAGTACTTTTCGTGTTATAGTGGCATGAAATATTTCTTTCTTATATGTAGACAAACGTGTATCTCTTGAACGATGTTATGCAACAATATCATACGATGCAGAGGTGATACCAAAATTAACCTTCAACTTTGGTAGTGTTACTTTGAGTAAAAAGCAGGTTGGACCAACTTTCCCAGGTGCACATCAATCTCCCAGGGTTTTATTGGAGACACGGCTCCTTCTACGTTTTACCTGGCAATCAATCCAGGCTGGGTATAAGTTTTGCATATAATTATAACGCTCGTAAAAATGGAAATAAATAGCTTTTTTCCATTGGGTAACTTAGGAAAACTACCAAATGGATTCACGCTGTCACTCGTCATTACGCCACAATTTAACATTCATTTAATTGCTCGTTTAATTTTACTGAATCATGGGATCCAGGTTCCGTAAGCAAGGTCGCAGACACAAAGTCGCCAAAAATCGTGTTTAAATCTGACTAAAAATTTCCATTTCTTAATCAAGATTAAAACTACGAAATTAATTTCATATCCACGTGGAACGTGTAACCATGTTGCCAACTGTCAAAACGTATACTGAACGTGTCTTCATAATAACTCATTAACTATTAAACAAGCGATAAAACAAAAGAAAGTTCATTATCTCAACATGTTTTTTTCTCCACAATCAATCCACATGTCGAATATCCACGCTGCGGCAAAAGTATCTAAATATATACATTATATTGTTGTCATTTTTTAAAAGTTTTTTAAATTGCAAATTTGATACACGTTAAGAATGGTTATTAACTTCGTTTTACATTGAAATTGTTTACATGATTTAAGCCTAGCATGATGTCGTCATTGTTTCATTGTCTGTATGTAGTTAATTACGAATTACATATCATACATTTGTAACTAGTTGACATTGAATGAATTTGAGTAACGAGTAAAATAATCGAGTCAAAGAGTAAAAGAATAATGAGTACAAAGACTAATTTGAATACAAAATGTACGAAAGTAATTATTATTATTATTATTATTATTATTATTATTTATTTCAAACACTCGACGAGTACAAATGTGACAATAGGTCAACACATAATAAAACACAACAGTATAATTTGAATGAAATGAAAAGTTAGTATAAAATAACCGATACGGGAAACTGGGCGATTACAAATTTCCTCAAGTATTAACGTAATCTGATTTACTTCCTGAACAATACTTTTGCAATCCGCCATACTCGTAATCGATACTTGTGGCCATGAGTACAAATTAACCCTGTTGGATTACAATACTATTCATACTATGAAGTAAGATTCCATTGGTACTCTTAATCAGTACTTCTGCACACGAGTACATATATTTTCTCAAGTTTGATTACTCAATTCATATGACTACTGATTACATGTATTCCACTTTAACTATAGAGTATGATTTCAGTGCAATCGTAATCGGTACTCCTACTCATAAGTACAATTTGCCCAGCTCTGTATTCTTATTATATATTTTAACTTTAAGTTAAAACATTGTCGCAAGAAATGGAATTTAATTATTTTGGTTGCACTTATAAACTAATTTAACTGCTTTTTAATGACATTTTTAAACATTTTATAGGACGTGTAAATACTACATACCTTGGTTTAGTGCTACTGCAGGAGCATAAAGGGAAATTGACGTTATAAGCATCTAAAAATTCAAGAAATATATCTTCATAACACTAACAAAGTAATCAAATTAATTTATGAACACTTATATAAATTAATTTACCCTGCACATGGTGTCGATTACTGCAGCACCATAACGCATCACTCGGTTGAACCGATATTCCAAGTACTGTTTTAAAAAAAAAAGCATTACAGTTCAGTGAGTAAAGAAATAAACAAAGAACTGCAAGCGTGTAAAAGGTTGCCAACGGTTAACACTATTTTAATGGCAATCATAAACGGTTTTAATTACATAAATCTGATGTGTTTTGGTAAGCCTAGTATCGATGTAGGAAATAATACTTCTAATTAATTGTCACTTTGAATTAGTTTTGAGATGTTCCTGTGCACTGTCAATGCGAGTTGTTTCCTTTTCTCAGAAGATATTATTTTCAACACAAATTCACCATTTATCCATGCATGCATGACAGTTCATGAACCTAAAAATTGGTTTTTATACGAGCAATCAGCTGCATGGGGTATGCATTTGACAAATAAATTGTTTAATTTCTCTCTAACGAACAAACATATAAAAATTCCCGGATTATTCAAGCCATTTAGACAACATTGTTAGTTTGAATTTTTACGAAATCTGGATCTCTACATGTCCCAAATTAGAGAGTAGAAAATTTGTCACACTCGCGGGATGTTGGTAACCATCTCTATATCTTGTATATATGAACCATCCGTTCAATTGATATTTGTGTTTGGCAATTTTTATTTAAACTAAACTCATGAATCTGCGGTGCAATTTTGATGAAAAATGTGTCGGAGGTGGTTTACAGAAAAAACCTCCAAAACAGATCAAATCATCCAAAGTTGGACAGAATTTGTAACGTTACCTTACCTGAAAGATGCCATTGGATTTGACGTTGTGAAACACTGGTAAGTAGAGGTGGGTGCCCAGTGGTATGATGATGAGTGCGGCTAGGATGACCTCCATGAAAACCACACCATGTTTGTACACCTCCCCAGATGTGCCCAAGATGCCCGTGGCATTCGTCTGAGAGGCGACGGCTGACAGGATGACAGGCAGAATGCCCACCGTCGGACTGCTGACCAAGAATTCACTGGCATTTTTGGCCTTTCTTGCCTTGATGGAGTGGTAGACGCCGATGAGACTGGAGAGCACGACCAGGACGACGATGATCACGTAATCGTAAGAGTCTAACTGCACCATCGTGGACATCTTGGGTTGAGAGGTGCGAAACCAAGTTCAATTTCACCTGTCCAGAATTTGACTGTTGATCTCGGGTATTTATACAAGATTACTCTGTAGGATGCCAGAGGGGGACGGACTTGGCAGCCACTGGCTGACTTTTTCATGAATGCTGCGAGCAATACTGAGATCACGACGTTGGCTCTTTGATTGGTCATCTGACATTAACCCTTTAACTTAAGTATCAGGGTCGTATCCGTCTGGATGTGACCCTGACACTAAGATAAGACATAGTTTCTGGAAGATTTTAGACACTGATGTTGGCCATCATTTTGACATCTTCGTAAGAATGAACATCTTCTTGGAAACTTATGACTTACGTTGAAACTTGTTTGAGACAACACAATTTGCTGGATTTAACTTACTACTAATTACAACTATTAATAAGTATAAAAAAGTAGGGCTGGTTAAGTGGTTAACTAAGGATTGCTTATGCAACTTTAGTGATTTGAGTAGATTTCAACATCAAATTGATTAGTAATTGTTAAATAAATGTTCAAGTTTAGGAGTGGATGGTGTTACACTGATGAACTTGAACAGTTATGCGTGTCATGTGCAGCTAGTTAATCCTGATGACCTTCTACAGGATTAATCCACTACTAGTTGGGCTACTCGAATCCACTACTCGAAACTGTCCAAAACCCGCCAAAGAAGTTGCCTACTTTGAATGTAAATTACACCTACAAAACCGCGTCAGTGATAATGACAACGGGATTTCCCCCGTTTTAGCAAACAAATAGTTGATCTTTTATCCCTAGGGTAGTGATTATGCCCATTGCAAGAAACCCAAGTAAGTTATTGAAGGAATTTAAAGAATTAGTTTATCAATCACTTGCTTGTGGTTCTCAAAATTATAAAATATTAAAAACTAAAGATAAGTATCGCAAACTGTTTGATATTTATTGCTTATAAAAGATTAACATACGATGTTTTGAATACTACAGATTGACAGGAGGAGGATGAAAAAATATTAAATATGAACAGCTCTGTTATTAGAAATCTACCAAAAAGATACTATATATTGGCTCCCCTGTACAGTTCAAAGTGGGGCAGCAAGAAGTGCCTGTGCCCCTAGCCCTAGGGACTGTAATTTGCTTAAATTCAGGGATTAAGACCAATAACTTCATTAATACCTGATCCAATGCAAATACATTCCATATAGGACCACAGCTGACAAGAATTTAAAAAGGGTGCAGAATAATAAAAAGGCCAGGGGCCCAGGGTATAGGGGGAGGTCTAGCTGTGGATCCTATACATTACAATTAGCATGACTAAAGCAAATTATATTCATTGTTAATTACCGTAGTTATTTTAGTAAAAAAAAAATGAAAGACGTCCAAATTCAAGTTTGCCTGGTACTGGCCATGCTGATAACCAAGCAGTTTTATGAAACGTTTTGGCACTTCGAACAGAGGATTGACGTATCTTCCTGCTGTTAATTTACATGTATTGTCCAAGTTAATGTCCAAATGATGGCGTGATTGTGCAATCGTCACGCTGAGCGTCCTCTGTAAACCCAGATTTATGAAAAAAGAAAAGTTCACGGTCACCCTTCATGGCCAATAAAAATGATTAAAATGCACGAATATCAATAAGGCCAATGGAAACTCACGAACATATCTGTTGGGGAATAGACCTCACCATTGGCAACAGTTTTAATGGAAAACAATAAATATTAGTAGAAATTGGGTGCAAAACAATACAGGAAAGGTGACCTTGTATTGTGGCTAAAAGATTAGATGCATTAAAGCTGTTTGATAATTAAGGGTTTATTGGTTTGTTTAAATAAACCCTGTGATGTCATGGAATTGGAGGTAGATGGTGAAGCAATTGCAGTAGATAAACTGTGGTGTTGAAGGCCTGAGGTTCACGAGTTGAACAAACTAGTACTGTGGTCATTGAGTCATTTTCCGATAATGCGTTGGAACTTGGGCCCAACCAACTTCTTTTGAGGTGACGTTTCAACTTAGTTTATTTCTTATACTTTCTTAAGATGTGTATTTTAATGTGATAATTTCAGTTGGGAATAATTCCCTAAGTGACTGCTCTTTCGGATGAGAGATTATACCGATGTCCTTGCATGGAGGCACATATCCCCTGGTGCTGCTGTTTGGACCTCATGGTTCGTAAATAGGCTACCGTTAAAATTCTATGATGATGCATTTATAAACGCTTAACCAAACCTGCACTTAAGATCACTAACAAGTACCAGGTTTATTGAAAAGTGTAGTGTGCCAGCACACTAACTTGATGAATATATCTAAGGAATACGATATTGGGCCGACTCCTGCGATCAAGTGTGCTTTCCTCTCGATCCTAAGGTGCGGGGTTCGTTCTCCGGTCGAGGTCGGTGGGGATTTTTACGAATGGGAGACCTAAGTGGTGGCTCTTTCTGATGAGAGTTTAAACCGAGGTCCCGTGTAGATTAATGCACGTTAAAGACCCCTCGAGAGGGGGTGTAAGTCCCTCCTCTTATAGGCAAAGTTTGCAGGTATGTGACGAATGCCCAATCCCTGGCGTTGGCGTTTATCCCTCAAGTTGCAGAAAAAGGCCAACGTTAAAAATCAACAAACAGAAATATGTTTATTGAGATTCAAAGCAATGAAAATGCTCGGCTGTCACAACGTTGTTAGTGTCGAGTCCGCATTGTTGTTTCGGAGAGGTACCATCATCATTTCTTTCTCCTAAGTTAACAATAAAACATTTAGTACTTGAAACTTGGCGCTAACATATAAAAAACTTGCTAGCTTTCTGGCAAAACTTTTACCTGATTCAAATTCCATTTTTGTAGATGTTGAGTCTGATCTTCTGAGAATCCCAACCGCCGTCTGAATTCTTTGGGCAATTTGACAATCGCTGTTCTCACAAATTGAAACAACAGTTTTGGATTCACGTTGTCTGGATTTTCAGGACCTGGCATAAAATATGCTTGTTTTATGGAGTTAATATAAAGTCGGTATGTTAAAACTATATACTATTATAAACTTTAAAATAGAGAAAACTTGATAAATTACTGAGAAAATTACTGCGCTGAAAACATCAAATGAAGCTTGGGAAAATTGGTGTAAAGGAATTTCATAGAAAGCATACTGAATTTTATACAAAATTGGGAGAAAATTAAGGCTGAACATTAAATACAAGCGGCTTTGATATCTTACCAGAAATTAAGCTAACCAGTAAACCGATGATAATCACTGTTCCACAGCTCCAGCTGAAGTACCATAAGGGCGAAAATGTATACAATGCAAATGGTTCCCTGGAATACAAAAATAATGCTTTATACTGTCAAAAATAAAAGCTAAAGCAACACCAAAAGCTAAACCACAGAACTTACTCAATGTATCTGACAGTGTTGTTAGCCACATCGATGTGCATATCTAGCCCCAGAGTTGTGGCAAACGATGAGTTTGTTTCCAAACCAACCCAACTAGAGTTGCAACCGGCTGATGAGTAGGATAGGGTGGGTACTTTGGGTTTAGTCAGCATGATTCCAATAGTTGGCCAGGCGGTAAGGCCGACGGCTGCCACATAGCCAGTGATTACTCCCTGTTTGCAAGAAAGTGGAAAGTTTTTGTTAGGTTCTCATCAGAGAAAGACAAGTTATTTCAGAAGGACAGTTTCATTAAGTTACCAAGGCGTTCATCCAGGGAAATAACATTCCAGCTGTGAACACACCCAAAAGTGGCCCTATTAACGTCCCTTGAAAGCTAAAAATTGCCTGAAAAATTATTCTGTTATGAATTGTTTTTACCTGGAAATATCGTATACTAGATGGGATTTCAGATGAGGGAAATTTTAATCCTGAAGCGGATGAAATTGAATAATATACTAAATGTGCTGCTACATAAGGTGTATATATATATATATACTTTAAATAAGGTACTTTAAATTCTGCTAATTGAATTAATTTGAAAACTATCGTTAGAATTCTCATCATTCTCACTGTTGGGAGGACCTAATTTTCTGCAAAAAAATCATTAAAACACATCATCTAAACGTTGCACTGCTTACTTGAACAATGCCAGGAACACATTGAGCGATTGCCACCAATGCAACAGACAGGATTCCGTATATTACGACTAGAAAAGTGAATCGAAAATTAGTAAAAAAATGATATCACTGTGTCCACATGGTGTCCCCCTTCTTAAGGAAGACCTTTTTGAATGGCCACCTTTTTGAATGGCAATTTATTTTACTAAGTTTTCAAATTTTTTTAAAACGCTAGAAATCTGGATTAAATCTGCATTAAATTCATGTAGTTGGTGTTAATAATATTTACCAAGAATTTTTGACCAGCGCAATATAGTTAGTTCGGAAATGCTGGAGTTGAGTGGACGAATGAAATCTTCAATGGTCACGACCACCATGGCATTTAGTAGGGACGAAAGGGTGCTAAAATGATATCAAATCTATTAAGAAAGTGATTATTTCGGTGGCTCCATGAGACTCAGCTCACCTCTCCACGTGGATAGTTTTTGATTGAGTGGTCAAATAGGATGGATACTATGGTGTAAATAACTGAAAACTAACCTAAGGGTGGCACAGAGCATTGCGGCTACAAATACACCTCGCAGTCCTCGCAAAAAGGACAGAGTTTCCATGGAAAAAAGGGCCATTATCTGTAAAAGAACCAGTACAAGGTATTCTGTTACTTGATACATTACTATACAATTTGTCAGTTAACTGGAAACCTTGAGTTCATCGGGTACAGCTGAATTTCATGTCGAGGCCAAATGATACATTTTAGTTGTGACATGATCGAAAAATCGTTTTGTAGACTGGCCATTAATTTGGGATTTAATTCCTAAGTACTTCCTATTTGTATTTTATGGGTTGTTAAGCGGCTTTCTTAAATTGGTACTTAATTCGTCTGTTTTAAAAATGTTTTAGATGTTGCTTTCTGAATTAATGCTTTTTATCCTTGGCATACTGCTGTAGAAACAATACTTTCAATAAACTTTTACTTTTATGAATAATTGCCAGCGTAGGTATTTGCCAGGCTATTTGAAGTTCACTGTCAGATTTTTATAAGGAGTAAAACCTTGATTGTGCAGAATTATAAAAAAAAAAAAAAAAAAAAATTATGAAAACTGGTAAACAAGGAAGCATGCTGAGAATCGTCCTTCAAGTTTTAGTTTCAGAGCATTCAGAGCGAAAACAAGACCTGCACCAGCTTATAAACAGGTTACAAATATAAATATACATGCTGTTTAACTGATTTAACATTACGTGATTATCCTTCTAAAATGATAATATTACTAGTAAAACTGATGTCGAAAGGGGGCAGCCATTGTGGACGTCCACTTAGAATGGCATTTTTCAGTTTTTGTTTTTCTGTTTAATTAAGTTTTTAAGGTCAGTGAAAGGGGAAATAAACACCGGAAGAAATGCGTACCCAGTCCAAAACCTGCTTGAATTTTTTAAAATCTTGGGAAAGTCAGCAATTATGCCTAACTGTGCTAAACACCAATTTTATGGTGGAATTTTTCTTTAAGGTCAGGAAATTTCTATCTGAAAATCTGGAAAAATGTCATGGATTTGGTAACGAGTAGTGCTTGTAAAATTATAGGATGGGCTTTCGTATGTTCCGAAAAACCTTCTGGACACCCTACTTTTGAAAAAAATAATAAGGATTTTCATGAGTGGGGGAGGGGAGGGCTGGGCTAAAATGGACACCATGTGGACAGGAGGTAGGATGGGGGGAGGAGAGTAATGGGGAAAAATGTTTAAAGGATGTTGTTTCTTAAAAATTAAAAATGCTTGCATTAGAAGGAAATTTTTTTTCCTTGATATTGTTGTTGTCTAAATATAATTGAATTTCCTCGAATAGTTAGGTTTTGTTATCAATTGATTGTGAATTACGTGATTTGAGTAATAATGCTCACCTGATCTCTCGATGTTACCTGGCCGCTTATTAGTGGATCACATTCATGGTAACCAGCATACATTACCAAACCACTCATGCTGTTGAATAGTAAACAAATACTGAATCCAATACAGCAACCGGTGAACGATCTACGAAAAATGGATTCTTGTTACTATTATAATCCATATAACTTGTAGCTTTTGTACTTCATTCGACTTTTAACAACCAATTAATTACATGTAATGATATCGAACAGAAATATACGCTTGTAAAAATGAGGACTTACAACTGTGCACTTCTTAATGTTCCCTTCGAAAGGTATCTTTGTACAAACATCTGGTTACATAAGAGTATACTTAGAAAATTGAAAATGCAGCCGAATAAAGTGGTCCATGGTGTATAATATGAATCTTGGCCTCTGAAAGAATAATAAGAAACTATATTTCAAAATTGGTTTTCAAACGTCTATCATAACCAAATTTCGAATATTACACAAACAAGGTGAGGCACACCTCTCGAATATCTTCAATATGTAAAATTTTTCTAAACTCTGATTTCGCAATTGAACAGGAAACAACTTGGATAACTTGATTGCCCGTGATATTGGACATAATTTTCTCGATTCTTGAGATATTAAATTTTTATCCGTTAAAGATGTGTTAAAAAACCTAATTAGACACTTGTAAAGCATTGTTTAGTAGCCGACATTGAATTACGCATGATCATCGAACAACGTTGTCCAAGACAAGAAAATGGCATCCCGGAAGCCAGAGGATATTTTGGCTACAATATGAAAGTTGGGAGATGGGATTAAAAGTTCATTGGAACAAAACCGGAGCATTCAGTATTCTGGTGACGAGAATCTGGAGTAGAATTCAGCTTTATAATGCATTGATCCTAATCTTTAACTGGCACAACTCCAAAGAATAAGAAGCGAGTTTTCCTGTCAAACACATGTGTACTGCATGATTGCTGCTATTCAGAAGAAAAAAAAATGCCCACTGAAAGTTTGACATGCTAATTAAATTTACGTTTTAAAATCACAACCACCTAGACATACAATTTAAGGAATCCTAACATGTTGTTTCCTATTCAATTGTGAAAGAAGATTTTATATAAATGTTACCGAGAGGCATTCGAGAGGTACTGAATTATACCTCATACTGTATATATACCATACTAAATATTGTATATACTTGCTATGTATAAGATTTCTTAGATATCTTACGTCATAAAATTCAATCTGCCACCTTCCTCACTAATGCGCCAAACTTCACCGATTCCTCCTAAGTCAAAGGTACCTTTGATGAGAATGATGGTTAACACGGTAACCATGACAAACAGTTGTCCAACATCGGCCCAGATCACAGCTTTGATTCCGCCCTCAAAATAAAGATTGTGAGCTTTTACAAATGGTGTCGAAACAATTTCACAGATTTGAAAAACTCTTAATGCATGTATAGTTATGGGTTTTAGAGAAAGAGTGTATACCGAATACTTGAAAATATTTAAAGTGGAGTAAATTAACTGTATTGCTTATACTTAGACTTGTACAAATAACATTGATCTGCATTTGTTCTCGATAATTACAGAAAACAAAATTGAAACATCATTGACAAAAACTCAACTACAATATAATGTATATTTTAGATGCAGAAATATTGAAGCTGTATTTAAATATCAAACATGTTTTTCATACTACAATACAAATATAGTTAGTTACCAGTGAGGTGTATAATATGCAGAGGCTACCGATTATGATAACAGATGACCATATTTGAATTCCAGTAACTGAAATTAAAAAATTCAGTAATGTGAAAAAAGTTTTGGTGTTAGAAAGTTTGCAAATAAAACTTTGTTTTTAACTTCAAAAGTAGCCATTGTTTTTTTTAAAAATTAAATGTTGAAAAGATGCTCCAAAAGAAATCCATTCGAATTTTTTTTTATATTGCATACATTCTAAAGTACGAATAAAATTCTCGTAATTTTTATTTGGCCCAAGCTTTTTTTAACTAAATAAATTTAAAAATCTCCAAAATTATCAGTTGCTTGTTGGAAGATTCCTTTTCAGTGTTCAGCTAAAATAATTATTTTAAGAAAAAAAAAGCTGATCGTAATTAAGGCTTTGGAAGATCAAGTACTAATTATGAGGAATATTGTTGTGCTTGCCTTGATTTAATGCTACTGCTGGTGCGTACAGTGATACTGCTGTTGTAAAAAGCTGAAAAAAAAAATATATATACAGTATAAAGTAAATCGATTCTCAGATTAATAGTGAAATTAAGGCATTTCAAGTTACGAATGTCGGTTGGCCCCATACATACTAGGGGTATTAGATATATTAGAGGTACTCAAACGAACTTTTCACTTGGGCAGTTGAGCTATCTGCATAGGCAAGTGCGCATGCGTAATAGATTCAAGCATCTCTGTCAATTCCACAAGTTGAGTGTCTTCTGTGACTTGTGTACAATTGCAGCTTGAGCAGACCTGCTAAGTTGGACTTCACTTCTGCAAGTCCCATTGCAGTAGGTCCAACCAATTAGAAGGGATCATTTTTAAAAAACTGTCAGCACATGCACTACGGGCTTAACTGATTAACTGCAGACAAGTGCGAAATGTTTGGGGTCTGTTTTGGTTCCCCTAATAATCCATATGGAATAGCCCTATGGATTAATTAATGACACGACAAACATTTTTTTTTGTTGACATTTTTGCATATTTTTTATTCCCTAAGAAGTGTGTTAATCGTCTACGTGATGATTTACGCTTTCAAATTTGTATTGGTGATTAAAGTATTATGAAAGTTCTAAAAAGAAGGATTAAATATGGCAAAGATGAGTTAGTTCTCCAATTTATATGACGCTTTCCAGATTCATGGGGGTCAAATCACGATGTCATTAACGTTAGCAATACCAGATTTGATTGAGATTAAATCTTAAATTCATTTTATAAATTGGGCTTGAATGGAGTATGTTAATGCTCGATTTATATAACAGTTGTAACTTTAACACTTTGATCTTATAACAAACGCGATCTTGTATACTTAATCCTATATTTCTAAACCTATTCACTATTCAGTTATTAAATATGCCTATTCAGTTATTAAATATGCCTGCACTATAATATGGGATATTTGGTACCATAGATGAAACATGATATTCTCAGAATTGGAAAGTGTCTGAAAGCAGCTAAAACTAATTTCTGAGATATGAAGTTCTGTGCATAGAAAGACAGAATTTGCCACTTAAAACTGTAAAAATCCAAGCACGTCTAAATTCTGATGTGAGCTATGTATAGTAGCACCAGTCTATAACTATACAAGTTATCATTATTCTGTACATTTCATTTTCATTGAATGAAGCAATTATGTCAAATTTGATATAATGAATGAAATATTATTTATTAAATAATATGCCTTAATCCATAGGCAAGCTTGCTTACCCGACATAAGATGTCAATGATGGCAGCGCCACTTCTGGTTGTGCGGTTGAATCGTAGTTCCAGGTACTTAAAATTATGAAAACAAAGCACGTAATTAAGTTGTTTATGTAAATGATTATAAACAAACGCGGTCAAGGAATATCGTCAGGCATGCACGTCTTAGTATTGACAACAAAAAACGTATAACAAGTCATTATATGCAAAAATATAACTACCTCTTTATTTACAGTTTATTGTTTATGGTATCCGTGGCAGTTTATAAACAAGTTTAAAAAACGAACTTAATCCATCAGTTTGCCAATCACCTGGATCACGAGGCCCTTCACCTCATATAGATTGACCTTGGTCGGGTCTGGGTTCCTAAACTTTACGCAACCAACCAATGAAATTGACCCTCTCTTCAATCACCATTTCCCAGAAATTGTTGGTGCAGCCAACCAACGCCTTAGATTTATTCAATGTGTATTTCGAGAATGTGCTGAAACTGGCAACCCATTTACTCTGGTTCGCCCTATGTTGGAATACATAGCAGGATGGTTCATATTCAGGATATAGAGATGGTCCAGCATATCAGCCACATTTGTTAAGGACAGTTACCAACATTCCGCGAGTGTGACAGAAATGCACCACTCTCTAAATTGGGACACGTTGAGGTCCAGACGCGAAAAGTTATCTACGGGGTTATTCAAACCTTTCTTGTAATTCAAATATATTGACGCCTAACGACCACTATGAGAGTAGACATAATCACTCAAATCATTTGATCGAGCTTCCTGTCAAGACGGATGCTTATACTATTGGTTGGTAGCAGGTAGTTTCCACTAAATTTACTCAACTAAAATGGTACAACTGAAGGATTTACAACCATGAAATGTTCAACTAAACAAATTTTCAACTAGGTTTATCAGGTGGTTTTTATTCTTCTGAGTTAGGTTAGGTTAGGTTAGCTTAGGTTAGGTTAGTTAACATTTTTTAGTTGTAAATATAAATTTATAAAAATTTAGGTGTAAATCATTAGTTGAACCAAATTTCGGTAAATTTTTTTTAGTTGTAAAACTTTAGTGGAATTTTTTTTTGTTCAAGAAATTTAGTTGAAATTGCATGACTCCCCTATTGGTCCTTTTTTACGTGCGATTAGACGATGGAATAGCCTTCCTGGCGAAAGTTCAGATTTAGTAAAAATGCAATCTAACAATGATGTCTAATCGCTACTGACGTAGGAGCATTTTCCTGAAATTGGCTAATACCCCACCAACCACATGGCATTTATTTGCTTGCTTTATGGTACTTAGTTGAATTGTTTCTGCAAGGACCATGCACAATTCCAGGGAAAACTTGCTGTAGCAAAACAAATAAACGCTACTTACCTGGAAGATGCTCTTGGTCTTCATGGCGCTAAAAACGGGCAGGTAGAGATAGTTGCCGATGGGGATGATGAGGATAGCCGAAATGGCCGAGCCGGCGAAAACAATGCCATGATTGTACACCTCGGCCGAGACACCCAAGATCCCGATGGCAGACACCTGACTGGCTACGGCCGAGAAGATGACAGGAAAGATGCCCATTGTGGAACTGCTGATCAGAAACGTGTTGACGTTGGTGGAGGAGCGAGCCTTGTAGGCATGGTAGATGCCCACCAGCGACGACAGGGACACAAGGATGCCCATGACTGCATAGTCCCAGGTGTCCAACCTGTCGGAGATGACCATCTTGTGGTAATGGAAGGATGTGCTTCAAAGAAACTTGTTTTTTTTTGAAAGTGAAAACCTTAATCTGGTTTCAATTTAAGATGTTTACTAGATGATTGAGGTGAAGAGGTTGGACGAAGTGGACATGCATGCCATTGATGGCAGTGTCTGTACCACAGATGCATGAGCCGCTTATAAAGTCTACACGTATACATGGAGGGCGTGGGAAAACCCATTAGTGGAAATAAGAATCCTGATTGGAGGCCGGTGCCTTGTCTGAGTTTTTGCTGATGCATTGACCTCATCACGTCAAAGGTTATCTTTAGTTTGGCAACTGACACATATGGTCAGCCCAACCTTAACCGCTTGCTCACTGCTGGTATTATGGGGTAAGACGCCATCTTGAATTGGGAGGATATGTCGTGTATCTGGATATACTTCCAGAATTTCACCTTTCTCTTATTATGTTAGTAGAATATATGCTATATATAAGCTAATATATAGCGAAATATGCTGTTAGTGTCAAAACGTACGTACGAAACTACAACTAAAACTTTCAAGGTCTTCGAAATTCTCAGAACTATATATACAGAATGAAGTAGTACACGACCTTCTGACATGCAGGACGCACGCTTTTTGATTATTAATCTCGGTTTATCGTTCTTGTGTTTTGGAGAGATGCTTGACAAAAGTGAGTGCATGTGACGTTTTTTCACTGAATGGCAGCATGAAACTGTTATCCATTATTGAATTATGTAATTGTAACATTATTTTGATGTATCCAAACTGGCTATACGCAACTCTGGTTCGCCCTATTTTGGAATATTCCTCTCCTATTTGGAACCCTCATAGGATGGTTCATATTCAGGATATAGAGATGGTCAAGCGTATAGGGCAGCCAGATTTGTTATGGGTGATTACCAACATTCCGCGAGTGTGACAGAAATGCTCCACTCTCTAAATTGGGAAATGTTGAGGTCCAGACGCGAAAAGTTATCTATGGGGTTATTCAAATGTTTTAATATTCATCTTAATTCGTACATATTAACGCCTAAAGACCACTTCGTAGGAGTAGACATAATCACTGAAACTCATTGACCGAGCTTCGTCCTAAGACGGATGCTTGCTATTGGTCCTTTTTTGCATGCGATTAGACGATGGAATAGCCTTCCTGGCGAAAGTCCAGATTTAGTAAAAATTCAATCTATACAATGATGTCCAAGTTTCTGCTGACGTAGGCAGTGGCGCCGGAACTTACATTTAGGAGGTATGGCAGAAATCAGTTGACCAAAAAAAAAAAATATATAAATAAAAAAAAAAATTTTTTAAAAATAAAATAAATAAATAAAAAAAAAATAAAAAAAATAAAAAAAAAAAATAAAAAAAATTTAATTACCTAATATGCCTACCATCTTGTTGTATACACTGAGGATTTATCAATTTACAAGCAAACATTTATGTTATAGGAATTATTATGTCTTTGACTTACAAATATGACATC